>BHFT01020557.1:0-45774 GCA_004320025.1 Laticauda laticaudata | reverse complement strand
GAATTAATGTGTTTGTTTCTCTCCTTACTGAAAATTTGGAATGGAAAAGGTAATAATAGAATTAAGTATGCATATACGAATGTATAATTGCTGTATATTTGTATGCAAAGGTGATGACCCGGAAATATGTTATCCACTAAAAAGAGATTTTTGTTTTAAATGTGAAAAACTGAATAAAATGTGTTTAAAAAAACCAAACACCTGTATGGGAAGAACCTGTTCAAAAACTCGACGTCGAGAATGGTTCGCCACCCTCCTGAGGCCTCTGAGATCACAAAGAGGTGAGAATAGAAGCCTAGCGCTTGTTGATCAACTGGAACCAAATGTATAGCTCTTATGTCCACAAGGTGTTGAATGGCCGATTCTATGAGGACCCGTTTGGAGCTGTCCCTAGAAACTGGGCAGCAGACAAAAAAACTTGGGGGTGGGGAGAGGAACTGAAGCTGGAGACCCAATCTCACCGTACTGAGCACCCAGGTGTCCGATGTCAACTCCCCCACCTGGAAGTGAAGGCCAAATGACCTCTGATGGGTGGGGAGAAAGGGCATTCACTTAGAGCATCAGAAATAATGACCTCCTCCTTCTCGAAAGGGCCATTAACCGGTGGTCTGTTGCTGCCTCCCTGCAGCCTCAGGTCGTTGCTCCTGATAATGAGGGAACGTTCTCTGGCCCTGAGAGAAATGAGCAGAAGACTCAGGATGGAAGGAAGAAGGTCAGCAATACAGTGCTGGATGATATTCTGACTTCTTTCCTGCCAAGGAGAGAACCTTTCTCTTGTCCCTGGTTTCCACAAAGTATGGCTCCAGGGCATCACCAAACAGTTTTTTTGCCAGTGTGTGGAGCGGAGGCCAGCTTCCATTTTCAGCAGGAATCAGACTACCAATTTCGCAGCCAGAGGAGCCTCCTGGCTACCAGTGATGATGCCATAGCCCTTGATGCAAATTTGGCTGAATTCAGTGTAGCGTCCGCCATGAATTCTGCTGCCACAATGATTTTATTTAGGTCTTGATTTGACCTAAAATCGGTGGTAGGAAGCTGATCTTGTAGTTGGCGCAGTCATTGCAGAGATACCCTCATAAAAAACGAGACTGCTGTGGAGGCCCGAACTGCCCAGGGCATTGCCTGGTGGGTGCGCTTGAGAGTTTGCTCTGACCTCTTGTCCTCCACCTTGAGTACATCCTCTGGCAGTGGGGGTGCCTGATGTTGAAAATGAGGCAACCACCAGGGCAGCCACAGCTGGAACCAGGAGAGCATTGGCCAAGGAAGGGCCCACATTGTAAAAACGCCTGTTGTGTGAAGAAGGCCAAGGCCCTGCCCCAAGGCCCTTGAGCAAATGCAGAAAAAACAAAGGGGATGGAAGAACCTCTCTATGGACCACTGGCTTTGAGAAGAGAGAGTCCCAGTGTTAGTAGAAGCTGCTTGAGGTTCTGGAGCCACCTCCTCCAGGCTTAATTGGGCTGTGACCAAGGCCCTGTGTAGGAGTGGCTTGATCAGGGAAGGCTTAAAAACCGCTGCTGATGGGTGATGATCAGACCTAAGCCCCTCTTCCTCTGATAAGTTAGGATCCCTGATCTCACCTTCCTCTTCCTCTGACACGAAAGAGTGACTGTGTTCTGAGGGATTTGTGTAATCGCTCTCTTTATACTCGCCCCAGTCAGATTAGGTAGATGGACAACAGAACTGCTGTTGCCTGGAAAACCGCTATGAGATGGGGCCCTGTGGGAGAAAGCAGGGAACAGGGACTGACCTCCTCCCCAGGGACTGAGTAGCTGTTGGAATCCTTCAGCTAGGCCCTGTCTGATAGCTACAGAAACCATATCCCTGATATCGTCCAGTCTACTGCCTATGAGAGGGTCCCCTGACAGCAGGCCTGCAGCAGTGGGAGTAAAGGTCACTTCAGGCCTAGGCCTAAGGCCACATTGGATCATCTGACCTAGGGGTTGTGAGGAATCTGGACCCCAGGTAGCCTGCCTGAAGTTGGGCCCAGACCTGCTTAAGTCCTGAGGCAGAAACTCCTCTTTTACCCTTTCTGGGGAAGGTGGTGGGCAGAGCTAGATTCAGCCTCCCCCACCCTGGCCATAACCTCTGGGCAAACCTGAAATTCCCAATTGGGAGGATTGCTGCATCCGATTCCTCATCTGATCCAGGGTCTTAGCAAACTGTTTTTCTAAAGCAGCATGTGTTCATTTCTCAGCCCTGAGTTCAGATTTAGAAGTCTTCTTGGAGGCTAAAGCCTTGACCTTGATCCTTGCTGCAGCCTCTTGTTTTGCTAAATGGCCTTTGTCTTCTTCTCTTCCTCATAGGGACCTGAGAACCCTGTGCTTCTTCTAGACCTTTGAGGTCTGACTGGGCCATTTCTCTCCATTTTCACCAACAAGGCAGACACAAAGGGTGCTGGGAGCTTCTCCTATGAGAGTGCCGCCTGTTGCATTGGCCAGGTGAGCAAATTCAGCTGTGAGGCCCCTTTTTGGTCCTCCAACTAAATGGCTGCCCACCACCCAAAATGGCCATCTACCATGTGCACTGGCTCTCGGAAACTTCGTTGCTTCACTCGCTCCCTAGACTCTCTAGCTGCCCACCACCCAAAATGGCCATCTGCCATGTGCACTGGCTCTCGGAAACTTCATTGCTTCACTCGCTCCCTAGGCTCTCTAGCAACCCCGAGCGATCAAACAAACAGTTATCTTCTATCAGTTGAGAGGCAACAAAACGAAGCTCCAAAAATCAGCTGAGGTCTTTTGTAATGCAGAGGGAACTGCGTGGGAGGCTTGTATTCCCTGGGTTCGCAGCTCCTTCGATGGCAACACTGAAGCCTTGATGCTGCAGGAGAGCGGATCCCCACTCTCCTTGTGGCACAGCTCAACTGGAGCCCCAGGAGCTGTGTCGAAGCTTTGAAACTGCTTCTGTACTGTTTTGCTAATGATTTTTTGCTTTTAGCTCTTTCTCCTATCTAGAGACACTAGCTCTTTAGAGTAGAAGCTGAGTCAAAAGCTGGGGAGCCAGGTAAGGGCTGGCTTTTTATATAGTGGCAGACTCAACTCTATGTCAGAGGGACGAGTCATATCCCATCCCTGGACTCTCCGCATAGAGTAGATGAGAATTAGTTAGTTGTCCCATGATGTCCACTTTTTCAATATTATTGTTTTCACTGTATTTGTCATTTGGAATGTTAGGGGAGAAATATACAATAAGATTATACATACAATAATATATACAATAAGGGAGGTGTGATGGCAAAAAACTTTAGAAACAATGGAACTTAATAATAATAATTAATAATGCCAGAACCCCTGATCAAGTGATAGATCTCATAATGATAGAAAATTGGCTGGATTTATCCTTTTTTCCCCTGTAATTTACATTTGTCAATCGATCATTTGTATAGTGCATAGAAATTATAAACATTGATACAAATGACATTTCTTCAAAGCTATTTGTTACTATCTGAAGTACTGTCTGAAAGCCAACAACCTTTTCTCAGTTAAAGACATGCACTCTCACAATACAGTAAATCCACCAGTAAAGATTTCACTCAATGACCATAGATGTAGTATGGCTGCATTTTATCATTTATTCTTATAAATTTTAGTCCATGTATGATGATGATGATGATGATTCTGTTGCTTTACATGTACACTGAAAGCTTCTGCATAGGAGACAAATTCCTTGGGAATCTAATCACCTTTGGCCAAATAAAGTATTCTGATAAATACTGCAAACATGAAACAGGCAATGTGTTCAAAAAGGGGAAGTATGAGAATATGATTCATTACATTAGTCCCCGTTTAGCAATCAAACTTGTGAAGGGTATCTTGATGGCTATGTCAAACCATGACTGTGGTTATGATTTTACTTCAGCTTTCCTTTGCTTTACAGACCTGCAAAGGTCATAAATGTGAGGATTGGTTGTAAAGTTACTTTTTCATCACTGTCGTTAAGTGTGAATGATCACTAAGCAAGGACTATTTATGTTTTTTTCTTACATTATTTTCTCTATCCAATCACTCAGAAATTATTGCAAGCCTTAGAAAAACACATTTAAGACCCAGGTCCCCTAAAATTCCCTTAGTAAAAGAGGCAGAGTATTGATAACTTACCAGACCTATGGAGAAGGGTTTACCATGACTGGCATCTAAAGGTATATAGTAATAAAAGAACCCAACAGTTAACTGATCCAGCTTACTTTTTTTCTCCTCATTCTCCCAAGAAAATCCAGAACTAGAAGGTTGAGAGATCAGGATGCTTGGGTTTGAAAAGAGGTTTCTCAATAGTAATGGGTCCTTACTTACAGTAACCTCTCTATCCAGTTAATCATCAGCTGCACAGCGATCCAGACTCCAAAGGAGAAAAAGTAATTCCAAGCATGTATTGATATACATACAATACATTGTTGGTACCTTCTTAAATGAGAATTTTGGAAGGGAATGTCAACAGTTGCAATCAACACAGCCATACAATCTTTTAATTACCTTTTCTCTTTGGAATTTGGATCACTGTACAGCCTTTCCAACCATTTAATGAGCAGCTGGAGCCGAAAGAGCCTGCACTTATGAACAGAAAAATCTTCAACTGCAGGATACATTAGTGTATCAGATATAGTTGTATACAATATAGTTGTATACAATATAGATTAGTGTATACAATATAGTTGTATCAGACTTTTTCTCTTGCTTGTTTCATTCCTGATCTTTAATTTCTGTCTGACTACACTTCTCCATGACTTGTACCATTTACAGATGAAGTTACTGCTTTCCTACTAAGTCCCACTGATTAATGCATCATAACAAGAGGATGGGTACGGGAATAAAAATCATTATAAATTTCTGCTTTTTGTATTAGGATTCCTTTAGCTTAGAAGGAATAGATGATTACAAGATAGACTTTTTTTGTCTTAGAGCGATGAGAGTTATAAGAAGGGCATGATGAATCAAACTGAGCAGGATCATGTCATATGTATAGGCATTATAGATGGCGAATGAAGTTAGATCTCCTTTGTAAAAGTTTACACTGCAGTTTTATTTTTTTTCCTGTTTGAAAATGGTGGATAACCAAGTCATTGATTTTTAATCAGAGGAACTTTGGAATTATATAAAAAGGGGCGAAGAAGTCATAGAATACCCACCTGTTAGCTTAATGAACAATGTGGAATACAGGCAAACAAAACAAGGATGATTTATCCAAGAAAAAAAAAGGGATACATACCAGAACAAAATACCTTTGCTGGCTATATTGGAAACTTTCCCAAAATCTCAAAACAGGATTAGAAATCATTCTGTTATCTGTAAACAATGTGTTGATCAGTTCTGAGAGTGCTTCATTTCCCCAGTCAGATAATCTCAGAATACGGACTTAATTGTTTCTACTTGTACATAGCCTTTTTCACAGTGTTCATGTTGTTCATTCAATGTAATGTCAAGTTTTTACATGGTGCATAAGCACACTCATCAAGGCTAGCTGCCAACTATCACTTCATGATCTGTCATCTCTATTATCTAAGCTGACTGGAGCTGACGGTGAAAAAAATATAAAGCATTTTTCATTTTACAGATTTCTTTGTGGACAATACTCTCAACACTAGAAGTGAAAAAACATATTCAGAGAGTAAAAGCTAATAGTACTTTAATTACCCAGTATAATTTCTAATAATTATTCTAGTTATGTGCTTCTCAGGATCTGTATGCAAAACAAAATAATAAAGTTCTACTTAATCAGTCAAATACTGCAAGAAGCTATTTCAAAAAGTATTCTTATCAAACCTTATGCATTTTGGACTGTGGAAAACAAACTAATTTATTTAACATAAGTCAATGTAGAAAATTCAAAATTTTCAGGTGTAAGATAGTTGGTACATACCTGTAATAGCGAGATTGCAAGTATGTTGAACAGACTGTCTTTGATACGTGACTAGCAGATCCAAAGTCAATCACCTTAACTCGGTAAGGCTGCCGTGCTGGATCCACCAACATAATATTTTCTGGTTTGAGGTCAGCATGTATTAAACCAAGACTTTTTAGTTTTTTCAGTGCAGTGGCCACCTGTTGCAGAATAGGCCGAATTACCCTTAGCTGAAGAGGGCTAAATTTGTTTTGTTTCAGAAAGTCATACAAATTCTGTTCCAACATCTCAAAAACTAAGCAAGTATGATTATGATGTTGAAAGCACTCATAGGCTTTCACAAAATTAAACTCGTCAGCATTCTCTGTACTTAATCTTCCTAATATGCTCACTTCTATTTGTCCTTGACGTGCATAAGATGGGTGATTCTTCAGGATTTTGATTGCCACTATTTCATTTGTCCCTCTTTTCCAGCACTTTACAACTTGGCCAAAAGTCCCTCGCCCAAGGAAATCAAGAACCTCATAAGTATTTTTCGCAGAACATAATACCTCGTGCTGCAGTAACTGATAATCTCCATCACCACTGGTACCATTTGGTTTTGAAGCTGCAGTAGTTGTCATAACTGTCACTGGGTTTCCCAAGTTTGTTTGCAACATAGCAGGCAATATAGGCAGTTCATCAACAATCTGCATTGCACCACTCTGGTTTTCTAACTCTTCACTCTTACGCTTCAATCCACATTGCTGGGGACGGTCCAAGATGTTCAACTCACTTTCCTGTGTCCCAGGCCAAGGTGCTTCCACTTGAGGTCGCTGTGCTTGCACTGCTAAGATTTTTGTAGCACCTGCAATAGTTTTTAAACCAACAGTGCTGGTCGGCAACAAAAAAGTATCTCTTTGAGGTCTGTCAAATATATTTGTAGCTTGCAAGAAAGCACCAACCCTACTGGGAGGCTGAGTGATTCCAAAATTGTTACCATTCAAATAGAGCTGCGGGTAGGCTCTTTCATGATATACACAACTACTTGGCTCCACTTTCAGTTTCTTCACATTAGAAAAGGCACTTGGCTGAGTTTGATAAATATATGATGGATAGACCAAGACTTGTGAGGCCATACCTGAAAAAGAGAGAACATATTAAGATACTCTGTTGCTTTCCCTCTCCCCATATATTTATCTGTAAGTCTCTAAAAATAGTTAATCAAAAAACCATGCCATTTTGTACATTAAATACTGAAGCTGCTACATGGTTAACGCATGAGTAATGGACAAATTTTCTCTGCTTTTAGAGAAAATATACAGTGTACCAAAACAGATTTTGAATGTTTACCACTCAGCTAACTTTAAGTAAAAATAACTTTCAAAAGTTACAGCACAGTGCTAATAGTAAATAGCTACTATGAAACAACTGTCATAACTGTAAGAGCAGAACCTATGTAAATCGATGTCACAAATGTGGAGATTTATTGGCAAGTTTTTGCCAATAACTTTCATTGTGACTAATGTATACAAAAGAAACTTTGTTTTTCCAGAGTAATTCAATAATGGAAATTAATCAGCGATTAAACTACATGGCTTTATCACCACGGTAATAAATAAGTTCTTTGATTCTTCCCAACTTATGATTCTATACAGATGGCCTTAAACATGCATCATCCAACCCAAACTCTTGAATTGGCCTCCTAAATCAAGAGAATCCTCTTTGGCCTTCAAAATTCTTTTTCCACTAGCTTCTTACGAGAATATACGTAAGAATTTAAAGGATATTCATCATTCTAATATAAAGATAGCAGTATAAAGGAGCATCTATTTGTTCCTTACACAATACAAAAAAGGTTTCAACCCAACACCTTCATATTTCTTTGTCTGTACCAATCTGTATGAATGATACAATGGTAGGCAAATAGCATATTGTATGAATTGAATGATCCTGCAAGCTTTTTTTTTTTTTGGAAGTAAAGGGATGTTCAAAGATTATAGTTTACATTTTGGATAGTAAACTAGGAGAATTATTTCTTTTTTTTTTTTTAAACAAGTTTTATTTCACTTTTCCACATTTCAAAAACGTCTCTTTTTAGTGAACAGTGTGATTGCAGGTTCATCTTTACATAAAAATATGACCATAATTACATATTCAATTTTTATCTTCAACTTCTTATCCTAACAATACATTTATACATTTTCTACTTTATTGTATTATTCCAAATGTTTGCCTCTTTAATTCACTTATATTTCGCATTGTTAAACTTTATTACTTTTAACTGTCATATTTGCATATTTCATCATATATTATTACATCCATTCATAAAATCTAATTTAATACAATCATTCTATAAAATTAGTTTTCCTCTTAAATTACCAATTTTAAGTGTGCCACTTTAAAATTTACATATTCACTAATTATCTCCCCTTTTAATCTCAGTGGATATTTAACTTTTATTACCTAGAAAACTGAAATTAATAACCCTTTTAAAACTACATAAACTTTTTTACTTGGAATGACAGAACCAACATGGAGCAGAAAACACCAGCATCTGATATCACATATCATTACAGCAGCAAGGATAGTGTTTGCCCAAAACTGGAAATCAACAATGACACCCACGGACCTCGCAATAACTAATAAAATCCACCAATGTGCAGAAATGGTTTGACTAACCATGTTATTAAAAAATAAGGAAGAGGGGGAGTTTTTTACAACCTGGAACATATGGTACAAATGGTTGTATAAAAGGGAGGTAAAAATGTTTAGTGAAACCAATTAAACAAACAAGGGAAAATGGAAATAAGGATAAATTTATATGTAGCTATGTATATATGTAAAGTAATATAATTAAATATATATTGTATTATAATTGTAATAATAACCAAAAAAAAGTAAGGATCTAGGAAACAAGTTATAGATTTACTTGTAACAAATGTCTTCAATTGACACTTAGAAATGTGCTCTGCTATGAAAACATTGCAAAAATCTGAGAACATTTCTCATATTTTTAAAATATTTTATGAAACTATTTTTAAACATATTTAAAAAAATATTTTAAACATATTTTTTTAAAAACTACAAAGTAAATATAAATCAGATTCTGCATGCTTTTCCCCTTCTTAAATTCATAATCATTATTTACAATTTCAATATTCATAACTTCTCCTCACCTTGAAGAATCCCTTTAAAATATTAATTAGCCATTGTCTTGATGCATTCTAAGTAAACAATTCCTTTTCATTTTTTTAAATTCCCATATTTCTTTGTTTCCAAATCCTGCTTCTTATCCCATCTTTTTCCTTTCATTTCCCCCTTTTTTCTGCCACTCCAGTTTTTATCCCCCTCATTTATAGCTTCCTTCCACCCTTCAATTTTCTGTTTCTGTTTACCTTTTTTAATTTTACAGATATTCCCTTTTTTATTTAACTTCTTATGTCTCATATTTTTATTTCCCATTCTTCTCCTTCTTTTCAGAGTTCTTTGTTCCCAATGATAGTTAAAAATGGCCTCCTCTGCCGTCGGCTCCACCTCATCTTCCATCTTTTCTTTGTTGTTCATATTCTAAGATCTCGTTTTTCCAAGAATTTTAAAGTATAAGCCAGTGATTCACCTCGTTCCTGTAATGTTTCTTTCATGTTTCTGAGTTCCATTTTTAATTCCAGAGATATCGCCATTTTACACGTTTTTATCTAGTAATTTAATCCAAACACTAACTGTCTATGAGGTTAGTTTCCAACAGTTAGCTTTTGTTTTATTCCTCTCAAATTTTGAGTTCATAACTAGTGCAAACCCAAATCCAGCCAAAATCAAAAATCAATCCCAGGGCAGAATCTTCCTACTTTTCTCTTTGTTTCAAAGTTTCAATTTTTCAAATATCCTATTATATTGTATCAATGTGCCTGAATTAACTTTAACCATTAGATGGCACTCTTTATCATAACAAATCTTTACCCCCTTTTTTCCCCTCTGTTCGGGGCTTTTTAAACCACAGTTTTTGGGAAAAAAAATCAAATCCAATTAATCCAAATTATTTAATTTGGATTAACTAATAATCCAGTTCAAAGCCCCACCGCTTTGATGTCTGTCAAAAAACAATTCACACCCTTTTTTTTTCTCCTTTCTCTTATAATAATGTCCATTTCTCCTGCTGTCCACTCCCTTCTTTCTCCTGCACAATCTTATTCCAGTTTACTCTTCCCCTTCAGGGTGGCCATTTTAGACCACCGCTTCAGACGTCTTCGGGAGGGAGCTTTGCCAAGCCAGGGAAGGGTTTTGCAACCCTCCTCTACCCTGCTGACAGTCTCCCGTTCCTCCGCCGCCCCTAGAAGGAGGCTTCTGCCCCAGGTCTACCCAATTGGGGCTCTCAGACGAAGAAACACGGACCAAAGCCGCAGACAATCGCGGTCCATTTTCGGGGAAGTCCAAAACCAGAAACCTATTATTTTTGACTCTCAGGTATATTGCAGATCTTGTATGTTAAACAGAGACACCAAGTGACTTCAGTGCTTATGAAAGTTACACATTTTGTTCTATTACTATAAAGCATGTTGAAAGGTGGAAAGCTTTTTCTTTCCATAAGTGTATGCTGCTACTCAAGAGTGCCTTTTCAGAGGATAGGATTTTTAAAGATACAGAGAAAGGGAAGAATGAAGACAAATGAGGCTAAGTTGCTGTTTTATTGCAAAAGTTTAAGAGATCTGAAAGTCAACTGTGCATGGATACAAACACTTGCATTTATTCCTAGTTTTGCAGTTTCAAACTTCTGGGAAAAAGACGGAACACGATTACACTTTTAAATAACTACTACCCACACAAAAAATAACAATGAAATGATTTTACAATCAAATTCTTTTTCCAAATAGCTCTGGATTTTCTTTCAAAATTAGCCAGTTTGCTTCTGAATAAAATTCAAAGGCCTGGTTGTCACCTATAAAATTCTACATGGCCTAGGGCTTGGCGACTTGAGGGACCACATGTCTCCCATACTACCACTTTGATCTTGCAAGGTTGGGTTCCTGTGATTACAATACCATATTTCAGGACACCACATCTATATAGAAGTGCCTGCCTTCCAGAATGAGGTCCTCGCATATCCTGGCTCTGCTGTTGTTCAGAAGAGCAACGAAGTCATGGTTCTTCACCCAAGCCTTTAGCAATGGAGATTGAGAATCCTTGCTTCATTCCATCTTCTTTTGCACTGTCCATCTTTTTTAAAAATTAATTTGATTTACTGTAATTTCTTCAATTACTGTGAGCTGCCTAAAATAACTGGGAGCCAGGTGGTATACAAATGTAATAAATAATCATTATTATTTCAATATTTTTATTGTCAATATTTATTCTGAAAACAGTCACAATGCTTGAATAAATTCATTGTTCACATTTTGTGAATCTATGATAGGGAATCCAGCAATCTAACTGATATATCATTTTCTTTGTTTTTACCTTGTTAACTGAGTGGACATGCTTTTGAATTAATAAAAAAGAACTGCTTTGGTTGTTTTTTTAAGTCTTAAATTCTCCATTCTCTTTCCCCTCTTTCCCTTTTCTTCCCCGGCTAAAATGGTTTATTCATTAAAGATGGCTTCTTCTTCATCCCAATCTTCTTGTTCTTGTAGTTTCTGGTAGGTATAAATCACCATTTCTANGTAGTTTCTGGTAGGTACAAATCACCATTTCTAAAAAATGGAAAACAGATCCAGAAGAGCCCTTCCCTTCTTGATCCTCTTCTTTTAGCTTTTTAAATTCAATTTTCAGTTCATTAACAAGTAGTGCCATTGTAAAAAGCTTTTTTTAGACAACCCAAATATTTTTAGTCTTTCAAATAATAATTTCCAAAAGTCCCAAAGTCACCAAGCAATCCAAGTACACACAGTCTGTTTCATTTAGCACTTTCCTCTTTTTATATTTTCTCTTCCTGGAGTTATAGTAATGAACTCTTTTTGTAATCTTTGAGGAAGAGATAATTCTGTAACTGTACTTACATTTGCTGCAAAGGAAATCAGAAGTGTCTATTCTTATACTTTCTGGATTTTTCTTTTTCCTTTCTTTCCACTTTCATATTAGTTTGTTAGTTAGTGTTTCTGTAAAAATTTGAATAAAAGGAAGCAACAAGCTTTAATATGTTGTAAGTCCAGGAACTTAGTAAAATTATATTTAGTCAAGGTTTTGAAAAGGAATTTCCTGCAAACTCAGTTTGACAGGGGACTGTGGTTTTTCCAGTTGTGCAGCAAACGCCTGGTCTGACTGCATATTTGAGAACATTCACTGACCAGCATATGATCCTGGTCCCAAAGATCCCCTTCCTTTGACATAGTTCAAAGAAGCTTCATACTTCTGTTTTGTTTATTCTGCCCCCAAGGACTATTGGAATATGGTGATCCGATGATTATATGTACATTACATGACCTTTTCTGACCAATTTTTTTTTCTTTTACAAATATCAAGACAAGCATCTGAATGTTTCCGTATGAGAAATATTGTGAGAGGCCATTGCATTATAAACAATTAATTCTAATTAAGTGCTAACTAATCTTCTAAATTCATTCAAACATGCTTTCAATAACTGAACATACTACAAGCTGAACATTCTTCTTTAGGGTTCTGACTAATGCCCTAATAAAAGAGTCTCAAGCCATTTAGCAAGAAAAATTCAGTTGTTTATTAGGAGCGCTGTGTTGGCATGACCTAGGTGAAGCCAGCTCTGACTTCACTCAATTCGTGCCTTGCCTCTGACCCTGTTTCCCCATCCCTCCTCAGGGTGTGTCACCAGTCACATTCCCCAATGAAGCAATTTTGCAGGTCATAGAAGTCACTCTCCCCAGCCTTGCCGGTCTCCGTGGAGATGGCCTTGACTTTGACCAGCTAGGCTGTGTCTTGTTTTGACTGAGGTGTGAATTCTTTGGTGCAGCTGTGAGGTGCAATTCCCATCCCCCTGCCTATGGCAACTCAGGAGCAGGTCAGGAAAGCTTCACAAATTGACATCTTGACTCTTTGAGTCAGTCCTGTCTCTTGGTGATGTCAATTATCTTAGCAACATTTTTAGAAGTGGTTTTGTCAGTACTTTTTGCTGGGATATTTTTCAACTTCCCCAATCTAGGGTTGGCTCAAAGTCTCCTAGCTGGCTTTTGTGCCTAAGGCAGAATTAGAATATGTTCTGTTCATAATCCAGTGTCTTTAAGGTTACATTATAGCACTTATATTTCTACTCATAAATACTAGGGCTTAAATTAATCCTTCTTGAGAATAGTGTTTGCATGTAACAAAAGTACTTCTGGGCACAATAGCGGAATTAATAGCCATTAGATTTGATGATTTGGTTTTAACTGTGAAAAATTAGATTGATAAATACAAACAGAGAATAATACATATCAATAGCAGTGCTTGATAATGTAATTGAAAATGATGAATACTGTAATCTGAATTCAATTTAACCTCGTAGGCTTGTTCCATTTTATGTAGAACTGAGAAAATCTGTGTATTGCAAAATTCTTATATTTTATGTTTTTCATTAGGTGCCCACAGCGTTTTACTATTCTAAATGAAATGTTAATATATAATACTAGTCCACGTATGCCATATACTAAATAAATAAATAAACAAACAAACAAATAAATAAATAAATAAATAAATAAATAAATAAATAAATAAATAAATAAATAAGAAGGAAGGAAGGAAGGAAGGAAGGAAGGAAGAACCCACATTCTTTGGCCATGCTGGTGATGGCAAAAGTGGAAATTCCAGTTGGGTGTGTGGTTTCCCAGTGCTGGCTTTATTGTCTATAAATTCCAGCATTGCAATTAGAACTGACTCTTCAGCCCAGGAGCACTGGGCTCATGAAGGCCTGAATTGTTATCTTTGTGTTTATATAGTGCATTAAAATATGAAATGTGTTCTCACATATATGATCTTAGTAAATTTTACCTTAGTTACATAAAGTATTATTGTATTATAGCATGCAAAATAGTATTGTAGCATGCAAAAATAAATTTAAAACCATCATCCAAAAGAGCAATATTTTGATTTTTGTTTTTAAAAATGCATTTAAAATAGTTTGAGGCTGCCTTTTCAGGTGGAACCTCCTGGAAACAATTTGCACAACTTTTTTTTTTTTAATTAACACACAATGTAACCAAATCAGCAGCATAAAACATTTTAAACCACAGCAGCATTTGTGAGTTTACTCCCTTTCTTGACAGCTGTTTTTCTCTCAGTATCTCATTTATAACATCATTATATGATTTCAGACTAGGAATGACTCCCTGTAACATTGGAATCAACTTCATGAAGAAATTCATGAAAGTCAGCTGTTTTGCCATTTATTCTTTTCTTTCTCTGCACCAAAAGTATTGACTGGAATCCCACTGGCTGTAATCCAGAATTGCAAAACGGCCTTCCTCAAGAAAATCCAGTGTTTGTGTTTAGAAGAAAAAGAGTTTTATTGTTCTCAGTACAGTTGGATAAGTTTGTTGGAGCATGAGGCCTGGCTTGGAAAGAGCAGTCCCAAATAGCTCTTTGGAAAGGCATTTTACATCCTTCAGATTAATATCTGCCTGTCATTTGTATAAACCAGTAATTCAATGAGGCAAGATGTTGTACATCATGATTTCCTGTTTCTATTAGAGCAGCCCAGGGGTGGGATTCAATTTTTTTAACAACTGGTTCTGTGGCTTGGTGGACATGTGATTGGATGGACGTGGCTTGGTGGTCAAGTTATTGGCTGGGCGTGGCCAACTTAATATCACTCACATCGAGGCATGCATCTCCTTACCTGGCCTCTCATGACTATGGAGATGCTGCAATGGTCGTAAGTGTGAAAAATGGTCATAAGTCACCTTTTTCAGTGCCATTGTAACTTTGAATGGTCACTCCACAGAAGCAAAGTACCAGCAAAGGAGGGGAAAAAAACTCCAGAGAAGTTCCTGAGACAGGAAGTCTAGTCCTGCCAAGAATGTAATAACGGTTAATGGAGAGGCAGTTTCTGTAAGCAACACCAGAATGTTTCCTTCCTGCCTTCCTTCCAGGATTAGGCCAGTAATTTCTTCTAACAACCGGTTCTCTGAACTGCTCAGAATATTAACAACCAGTTCTAGCGAATAGATGCGAACTGGTAGAGTCCCACCCCTGCATTGATGTCCTGCTTTTGAAGCGCAGCTGCTTTGTGCAGTGCAACAATTGCTGTGGGGCTGCTGCTGAAGCATCAGGGAGAGAGCAGGATTGCAGGAGATGAGTCAAAACACTTCTGCACCTGTGCAAAGTGCGTGTTTGATGTGTGTGCATGCGCATAGTGTGTGTGTGCATGCAAAGCTCGCCCACCAAACTGGTGGTAAAAATATTGAAATACACACCACTGGAACCAAGTATACCTGAAAGCTAAAGTGACTTATGGGACATTGTTTATGATTACTCTTTATGAATCATAATTTATTCTTTTATTATTATTATTATATCCCTTCTTCCTATCCGACATGGCTGCTTAAAGTAACCAATATTGTTACACCATAATGTACATGAAGAATAAGTAAGCCACCCTAGGCTTCTTCCTTGGAGAGCCAGGCTGGTAAATTATTGGGCCCAGTAGCCCAAAGGCAAAAGAGTCCTCACGAGATATTCTCCTCCTGCAAGACATAGTAGTGGCACAGTGCTTGGCTGCTTAAAGGAGACAGGCAGGTTTCATGGCAGGTCTCGGTCAATTCCTTCCCCCAGGAAGAAGGCTCTGAGAGATTTTGTGAGGAACATGGAAAGGAATGAAAGGAAGAGTGGCATATCCAATCAAAAGGTAAAAGCAAGTCCCTGAGCAGCTTATCTCATAAATCGCTGTTCCGCTCATGAACCCCTTGGGAAAAAGTGTTGCAAATCATTCAAAGAGTTTCTGTCTTAATGAAGTCACTATAAGTGAAGGTGGGAAATTCCTTAAGCGGTTTCCAAAATTAAGGAGACCTTACCAAAACCTGTATAGTTCTTGCTTTTTTGTTCTGGCCTATCTCCACTACTGGAAGAGGAGACATTCTATACTGACACGGTTTCAGTATATTTGTCTCTGACCTAAGACTAATAATAAAAAGATATCAAATACTATGGATACATACATAAATACATGGAAGAAAAACTGCAACTTCTTCAGAAATGTCTGGGAATTTGTCACCTAAAACAGAAGGAGAAACCTCACAATCACAAGAATGGTTATATTTTCAGGCCATTCTTAATGTGAGATCTAGTCATTGCTGGGTATACAACAGGCATTTTAGCAGTGGATGTGATACAGATTCTACCTTCATATCGGAACATGCATACATAAGCATGATTTTTGTAAGGGAGCTGACACATCTGCTCATTGTCTAGCTAACAGATTAGTACAATCATTCAGATCAGGGAGAAATGTATGGAACATTGCAGATGCTTTAAAAAATAGAGCAATTCAAGAAACAAGGAAATTGCCTTGTAACAGAGAAGGGAAACTTGTTTTTATTAAGACCAAAGATGAATACTGAGGAAGAGGAATAGTCACAGCATGCTAAATCAATTAAAGAACCAAGGCAAATAAGGCGGAGCAGGAAAGTTCTCCCAAGGATTTGCTTCAACCAAGGTGGCAAAGTCTGAGATGAGCCTAAGGTCATACAAAAATCTTGAGATTCAACTATTACAGCTTACATATTATAGCTTTGAAGAATTTCGATTGGATGCCTTTGAGGGCTAAAAGTCTCCTTATAGATGTTCAACTGAGCACCATATGTTATCAGACTCTACTTTAGATTTAAATAATGTAATTGCTGCAGACATGGTTGTTACCATGATGATTTGTATATTTAATAATTGCAAAGGAGATTCTTTGAATTCTTATATTAATTAAGCTGACTTGTTAACCTAACAACTGGAAGTTGGAAAATGAATACTTCATACCAGTGGTGAGATTCAATTTTTTTTACTACTGGTTCTGTGGGTGTGGTTTGGTGGGCGTGGCAGAGGAAAGCTACTGCAAAATCCCCATTCCCTCCCCACTCCAGGGGGAAGGTTACTGAGAAATCCCATTCCATCCCCACCCCACTAACCTGCTTTCCAGCTCCGTTCTTCTGTGCAGGGCAACAAAAAAAGACCCAGCAGATCAGCTGGGACTTGGGAGGCAGAGAATGCATGGGGGCGGGTCAGTCAGAGGTGGGATTTGCCCGTTCTCTGACCTACTTCAAGATTTCCGCTACCAATTCTCCAGAACTGGTCAGAACCTACTGAATACCACCTCTACTGCACACCAATGCCTGCTCAGTGAGATTGCTGTTGAAGTCCCAACTAATTGAAGTGCTTTCTTGGTGAAGTTCACACAAAAGCAACTGTAACTTGGGCTACTGTGTCAGAATTTGGGGGATCTGGTGATAGGTACTCGAGAGCAATAGGTCTGAAAATATCTTCCTTTGCTACTCAATAAAATGGTGGAGATTTATGCCAGCTGTGAGAAGGATGCTTTGCTCTTTGTAAATTTCAGGTGCAAACAATGATTTTTGTCATTGCAATTGGTGCTTAGATCTGGACCCAGAGGTGGGATTCTACTGGTTTGGTCCGGTTCTCCTGAACCGGTAGCTCCGAAGATCAGCTGAGAGGGAACCAGTTCTCTCCAACAATCTTCTGTTCCTGTTTTTGGCCCACCTGCGTACCCAGGCTCTAGGCTGTCCTTTATTTCCTGCTTTTTCAACCTCAGCTGCTTTGCAAGGCACAGCTGATTGCTGACTATTGATTGCTTCTTGCAATCAATACTGATTGCTTGTATTGTACAATACTTGTACTGTATTGTACAAGTGTTGTACAATTGTACTGTAATTGTATTGTAATCAGTACAATACTTGTACTGATTGCTTCTTGCAGGAGAAGATGATTTTCAAATGCTGTGCCCGGTTATTACACTGGTTGAATCCCACCCCTGTCTGGGCCCAATTTCTGCTTATTAACAGGTAAGGTGAATCTGATGGAATAATAGTCATGAAGCTGTTTGAAAGCTTCTCTGGCCTCCAAAGAACAAAATATGTTCATTCTTGGCTAGCAAGGCCAAAGGGTTCCTGACTTCTGTCTCTTCTGTCAAAGTAGGAGAGTAACATAAGGATAATTCAGCCTAACAATAATTCAGCTGATGTTCTTTTCCCAAGGCCAGCGTCTACAAGATATGGTCAGTTGCTTAACTGTCTCTTTTCCATCTGTTCTGCTCTTGGCAATTAGCCCCAAATCAGAAGGTGTAATCAGAGGATTGTCAGGCCTTTGAAAACCTGTTAGAGGAGATCTGAAAAGAAGCCAGATAGTTCATTTTAATTATAATATGGGTGGAATTATACAGGTATTAAATCTAAATACGATTTTGCAAGTATCCCTGGAGCTTGGAAACCACTTCACAAATCTCCTTGAGAAATTGTGATACCCAGCAGCAAATTCAAGGCAATTGCTACTTTCTTAAGAGTCCCATTTGTAAATGTTCATAGTGCTATTTTAAATAGAGCACATCATTTAATTGTAAGATGAAGTGTGGCACAAATAAATTCATCTCAAGTGGATTATGTTGGGTTGATTTTCCTATCTACTGAAATTCCCCTTGGGGAAATATCTTAAGAGTTATTAATATATTTCTCAAGGGTGGCATTTAGGTTCAAATTGCATCAGAAAGACAGTGTCAGCAGCAAGGAAACATTGGTTTGTCAAGTCATCAGCCTGTGAAGGGTTAAATGCAGCATTACTTTTACGACTGCTAAATCTGTGTCAAAAGAGCTCTTGCAACCTGATCACTTTTATTTTCTATTTCTGCTTCATGAGCCATCACTGCTTGTAATTCAGCCACTGGATGTTTAAAGGGAAGGTTGAATATCAATGAAATTTCTATATTTACAAATGTGTAGTTCAGTTCAGGAATCAAGTCGTGAATTCTTGTTTCAGGACTTCTCCTGAACTCGTTTGCAAAGGTTTTCTTAGTCGTAGTCTTCTTCCCCATTTGAGTTAAATGGTATTTAGAACAAAACACAACCAATCAAGACTGATAAGAAATCAGCACCAGCAAGTTAAAGGCTTGACTAAACCCACACAATTTTCTTTTTAAAGAACAGAAAATATAAAATAACATATATGGCTCAGGGCTGAGTTCTTGATTATCTCTGATTAAGCTCACTTCACAAAACAGAAAATTGAAGTAAAAAGCAAAAAGACAAAAAAGGACAGAGATAAGGGCATTTTGGGGATTTGTACAGTCTATTTGTTTCTCAGTATGTTGGCCTCGAGTCATAAAACTTAACTTTAAGAAAGGGGAGGTGCCACCTTGATCAACATTCAGGGATATATTGGACTATTCCCAGTAGCCGTTGCAATCAACGCCAAGACATTCATGGCAAAACCCCAGCATTGGAATCCTACACACAGCCCAGTCCAATGTTCACAAACAAACACAGTTCAATCCTAGATGAACTCTGCTATAAGAGTTCAATCCCAGTTGCACCTCTGCTGTAAGAATATGGTTACAGAGGCTTAAGACTTTTTCTATTAAAGTGGCTGCCTTCACATCAGGGTAAGGATGGCCTTTTACTCATACACAAATAAGTATTTGTGACATTTCTGAGGTTGGGATAGCATTTATTTAGCATATCGCACCACCGCTATTTAGATCCTATTGTGTGAATGCCCTGCTGGGCCCAGCATACCAGCAGACAGTGAGAAAAATCATCTGAAGCAACAGATATTGAGGGTGGGTAGTGTAGAATGGAGCTGCAAGTGTCACACAACTACACAACCTGCTGTAGATGCTCCCAGGTTGGCCCTGTTCTCAGTGGTGACAGTGTTGATCTGAATATTCTTTGAACATGGACTGCTGAGGGAATGGAGGCAATTTTTCCTCCCATTTGGAACAATGCCTCGGCAGATCTGACATGAGTTATATGTCCTTTGTATTTCTGCCCAGTGGTGGGAGGGGAAAGCCAGTTGGCATTTGCATTCCCAACACAACCCTGTTTACCTGTTCTTTGCATACAATGTAGAGCATGTACATATCTGTGTCCAGTGCAGAAGAATTAGAGTAGAGATGTAAAGACAGAATAAAACAAATGTGAAAATATAGTACTTTAAAAGTCATTGCCTTTTCATAAGCAAAATATAAGATCAAGGACAAGATATGCCCATTCCAGGTACATCAGCTAGCTAGACTGGACAGTGAATTTTCAAACAAAGATTTTATGCTATATTGAAAGCAGCTGTGGTGCTCTGTAATTCCACAATGCCAGCTACATTTGAAAGATAAGTCAATTTATTTCTGACTCATTTGAAACTATATTTCAAATATAGCTTATTTGAAACTATAGTAAAGCCAGACTATTTAAAATTTCTGCAGCTCAGTGGAAGCTACTGATAGTATTTTTTTTCTCCATCTGTAGAAACTCTTGCTTCACCACTCCTCTACTTTCTGAAGTTCAATTCTTTCAAGGAAAAACATCGTTTAATGCTTTTTAACCGTATCCCCATAGGAACTGCTGGGATTTATCTGCAAAGATTAATCAAATGTTCATAAGGTGAAATAAAGATTTAATTGGTGCGGGGGGGGGGGGNGGGGGGGGGGGGGGGAAGGGATAAAAGGAAACAATGTTTTCAGCAGCAAGAGATTTGCTGAATGTAGGATTTGCAGCCATGCAAGATGTGGCATTGACAAAATGATGGATTTGGGTTGCTGTTGTTTGCTTCTTTGTTTTGTCATGAACTATCTCAAAGAGAGGAAGACCTTGATGGAGAAAGAGGACTTTATAAGAGTGATTCATGTTCTGTCATCTTTTCTATAGATTACTGCTGTATGATCTGTATGGGATTGTCTTTCAAGACCAGCTGAACGCTACAGTGGGCAGAATAAACAGCATCTCACATCTTAAGTCAGCATTGCTAATGCAGCTCTGTACGGGTTTTTTTTTTAACATACAATCCTGGTGTTAGACTTATAAAGCTACTAATAAAGGAGAATATTTGTAGCTTAGGATTGAAATGAGGGGTCTTTGGTGCTCCCTGAGTTTGCTTGTATTCTTTCAGGTGTTTCATTACCCTAACTAGATAACATCATCAGTGCTTGTGAAGCTCTTTGTGTCTTAGCTCCCAGATATCAACAGTGTCATCAAGTTCACAACCTGGTTTATGCATCCATAATAATAATAGGAATGCTCAGACGTCCCATCAAATAACTTAGGAGTCCTGAGACAATGTTTTTCAGAGGTGGACCATAATCCTCAGAGTAGCCTATCTCCATAGATCCAAATAGAATCTGAAGGCAAGGGATGCTCAGAAGTCTTTTTTGGCAACTACATTTTTGGCAACTACATGGAAAGCTACTGTACCTATTATACTAGAATGTTGATATTTTAAAATGGATAGAATACAATTTTACTTATGTTTTACGTGCTTTCATGTTATATATCACTAGGAGCCTGTTGGAAGTGAGGTAATATAGAAATAAAGCAAGTAAATGCATTCCATCTAAGGGATTTGAGAGAGGGAACTGTGGTTATTGGCAGAACCTTTAACAGTCATGGCAGGGCTACATCACTGTGAAGGCAGCAGGATGGTTTAGAGTCCAGGGGTCCCCAAGCTTGGCAACCTTAAGACTTGTAGATTTCAACTCCCAGAATTCTCCAGCCAGCTGGCTGGAGAATTCTGGGAGTTCAAGTCTACAAGTCTTAAAGTTGCCAAGTTTGGAGACCTCTGGTTTAGACAATGCAAAGTAACTTGGCAATCAACGCATGATAACAAAAACCAAATACAAGTCAGCTTCAGTACCTGAGACCACTGTATCTCTGTCCAAAGGCAGGTCTTGGCATCTCAAGAGCCGAGGTTTATTTTACAGTTATTCTCAAACTTCTCAAACCTGGGTAATCCTTTTTCATGTGTAATCAGGCTAACCCTGTACTTAGCTTAAGCCCCTGTCACACTGCACCAACGGATGGAAAGAGGATGTAAAACGGAGAAAAACACTTGCCAATCCGTTTGGTTAACACGTGTTCGTCTGTACTCACTGCCTCCGTTTTTCTTCCTCTCTATCCGTCCAGCATCCGTCTATTGACATTTCATCCGCTCAGAAGGTTTTGAGCTGCTCAAACTTTTGAGTGGAAATGTATCCAATGCATCCGTTCTGCATCCTCTAGGCAATATGGGGGGACATCCGTCTGCATCCATTACACATCTGCTATATCCACTAGGCCACTGCTGCGCATCCTGCAACAACTCAAATCCGTTCCAGCGGTAAAAGGACGCAGGGAGGAACGGACGGACACGTAGCGTAGTAGCACGGATGGAGAAAGGATGAAAGCGGATGGCAGCTACGCATCCGCGTCATCCGCTAGGCATCCGCTCTGCATCCTCTACGCATCCGCTCTGCATCCTCTACGCATCGACTCTACGCATCCCTCTTGCATCCTCTACGCATCCTCTTAGCATCCTCTACGCCATCCGCTCTGCCATCCGCTTTCCATCTGCCTTCCATCCGCTGGGCTTCCTGTTCCACATCCGCTTTCCATCCGCTCTCGTGTCCTCCCTCCGTCCGTTCCTTTCCATGTTATCCGCTCTCCTTATTGCAAATTTTGCCCCTTTGAGAGGCGGATAACAACGGATGAAAACATTTTTCGATCGTCGCTGTGTCCTTTTACAAACGTTTTGCATCTGTTGGCAGGTCTCGTGACAGGGCCTTTAGCAAAGTGTCCATGGACAGCAGATTTGATAATAAGCTTAGATTTATTGGAAAAAGTATCCTTCTGGTTCAGTTTCAAGTGAGGAAAAAGACACTGGAATAATGGAAGTTGCTTGGAAAAAAAGTTTAATGGTGGACAGGACATATGGTTTGGAGCTCCAAAGTGAAAAGGACGATAACATACTTCAAGATGTGGTGAAGAAAAAGAAGCGGACAAAGATGCTGAGAGACCCTTAGTTTTATACCCTCTGCTGGGCCCCACCCTTAGTGTTTTTCCTGTTCCTGTGCAAGAAATATATCCCATTAGCTGCTCAGACTCCCAGGGGCGGGGGGTCTTAGTAACTTTGTAGTTTTGTCTGGACCATCATGGCCTTCACCTGAGTGCTGGCTGATGCCTTCTTCCTAGGCCATGTGGTGAGATGGTAAAGGCACTTTATTATGTAGTGTAACTCTGGCCTAGGCCTTAATGCCTGCCCCATTAATGGAATAGAATAGAATTCTTTATTGGCCAAGTGTGATTGGACACACAAGGAATTTGTCTTTGTTGCAAATGCCTCTCAGTGTACATAGAAGAATATTATATTTGTCAAGAGTCCAAGAATCATAAGTTACAACACTTAACGATAGTCAATAAGGGTACAATAAGCAATCAAATCATACAAGGAAACAGTCAATAAAATTGTAAGGATACAAGCAACAAAGTTACAGTCTTACAGTCACAAGTGAGAGAGGATGGGTGATAAGGGAAGTGATGAGAGATTAACAGTAAATGAAATAGTAGTGCAGACTTTGTAAATAGTTGGACAGTGTTGAGGGAATTATTTGTTTAACAGAGTGATGGCATTCGGGAAAAACTGTCCTTGTGTCTAGTTGTTGACTATGGGGGAAGTGAACTTCTGTTTCTGAGGTGAGTTTCTGCTTCTGAGTTTCTACTTCTCTATTAGGAGAAATATTCTAGCTTTTTAATATATCCTAAAATATTTAATTTTTCTAGGAGGGAGGTGGATTATAACATGCAACAATATCATAGGTAGCATATCTTGGTAGCTATTTTGAGAGCCAAGTCATAACCGACCTGGTCTATTAAATCTGGTCATCATGTTAAGCTAGGAAGGGATTTAGTTCTATGCACAATCTTATTAAACAAAGAACAATTTTTACTAGTTATATTTTCATCCCACAGCCCACCCCAAAGTCACAATGCTTCCAAACATCTGGGAAAAAAAGCACCAGGACCAGAGCTATTAGAAAAACAGCAGGAAAAAGTGTGGGTACCTTGCCCGACAGCTTATTTTTATTAATTGGCTCCCATAAGAATGTTTTTTTTCCAACCTAAAGAGATTCCTTTGAATCCAGCTTTGGAAAGGGGGCTTGGTGACAATGGGAGCCATTGTTAAGAAAGTGGCAAATGAAAACATTTTCAAGGTTACCTTCTCATTTCTTTTCAAGTTCAGGATCATTCTCAGTTCATCTATCAAGATATTCAGTAAGACGCAAATTTAGATGTCAAATTCCAGCACAACTATTATTATATATGTACTGAATTCTCGGGCAAAATTCCCAAACAAGAAGTTGGATCAATTCACTTGCTTCCAATTACTTGCAGAGAAAGAAGGTCAACTTATTCCCCACTCCCCCCCAAAAGCTTTATGTATAATTCTGCTCCATACATTTTATTCTGAACAGAAATCTCTTCTGGATCCTGGATTTAGTGGGTAAAAAGCTTGGAGCAAAGCCAAAAGAAGAAACAATGCTGCTTTGCTTTTAGATTTGGGAGAGCTTTATTTCTTCATAAAAAATTGCTTCAGATGAGACTAAGTATCCTTCAAACCTTTGCACAGCCCTAAAAACAAGTATTTAAGAGAAGCCACTTAGAGTGTTTTTTGCTACAGCAAAATGCCCATGTGCTCTGTTTATGTTCTTCATATTCCTTCAGAAACAGAGCTTCTAAAGCATCTAAAACACTCGATTTCATTGAAGGACACATCAAGGTTGTGTTTGACCTTGGGACGCGGGGTAGCCATGGCCAGGGTGGGCATGGCCAGCTTGACATCACTTGTGTCGGGGAGGCCTGTGGCAGCCCGAGTGCTCCATTTTTGCTGGCAGAGAGTTGCAGGAGGCTGTTGCAGCCAAAAACTGAGCTCATGTAGGCCACATGCAACCCTCCCAAGCTCCATTTTTTTCTGGCAGAGGCACCATGGGCCAGTCCTTCATTGTTTCCAGGGCAGTCCCACAGGCCAGATCTAAGCACCCCATGAACTAGATCCAGCCCGTTGGCCTTAAGTTTGACACCACTGATTTAAAGAATGAAGGATTCCTCAGAAATACAAGAAAGATTGGGCAGGTCCAGAATAAAAAATGACATTATGTAATTCCAAATTGTGCTTGTAACACTGTACTTACACAGAATTACTTCACATCACACCTGCCTTAAATAGTGCTTGCAACACTGTACTTACACAGAATTACTTCACAACTGCCTTCACACTTTTTACATATAATTTTTGGATATAGCAATCTAGGGCCCAGACACTTACCTGTCAATAAGAGCACTGAGCAGGTTGTCAGTCTACGGTATTTACTGTAGCTTTCATCCTCGGAGTCCTGCAACTCAAATGGAACTGTACATTCCCGATCAACCTGGGTTTTCAAGTTCTTCATTCAAGGTTTAATATGGAAATTGTATTAAAGTTGGTACCATGTTTAAAGCATTTGCATAATAGATTAAGTATGTAAACCTGTGCATCCCAGCACTTTTTGACTGGTCTAAAGTGCAGCTATTTTCAATCTCGTGAAGCCACAGAGAGAATAATTAGCAGCGTTGATTTAGGAGACATAATTGGGTGAGTCAATGAAAAAAAAAATTCAGGGAAAATTGTTCAGTGAGAAATGTTTGAGAATGGGAGACTGATTTCTAAAAAGGATAGCAGCAAATGACCTAAGAGGAAATATCAGTGAAGACTAACGATTTGAGAGTAGCAGCAACTATACTTTGTTCTTCCAACAGTATTACACAGACATGTATTACTTTTGGCTGAGAGATAACTCTATTTCTTCTTACTTTACAATATAAAGAGTTGGTAAAAAAATTTTCATTGCTAACATCAGGGCTGGGATTCTACCGGTTCTGTCCACCTCTGTAGAACCGGTAGCTCTGAAGAGCAGCAGACACAGAACCGGTTCTAGCTGATGTTTTGCCACCTGGCTCTTACACTGCCTTTATTTCCTGCTTTTTCAACCGCAGTTGCTTTGCGCGAGCACAGCTTGTGGTTGAAAAAGCAGGAAAAAAGTGCTTTTTCAACCGCTGCGGTACCCAACGCGCAGTGCTGCCAGCTGTGCAGGCAGTTAGCTGACAATGATATACACGCACGTGCAGCAAAAACATAAAATTCACTGAAACAGTAGTTACACCAGTTTGGATTCCACCCCTAGTTTTACATTTATTCAACTGTATTTCTTCTCTTTTTTACTCCTTGTTAAAATGCAAATTGGTAGATTTTGTGTGTATTATATATGTATGTTTTTTTAAGCTTTCGCGGGTACTTACATGTGTGCTGTTTAGCTTCCTTCGGGTATTATCCCACGTCATTGTAGTGTTGTTAAAGTTGTAGCAACATTTCCAGCAGAATTCTCATCTGCCATCATCAGGCTCTCTGTATGGATGTGGATGTCTCACAGCTTTGGTTAAGAAAACCAAAACCAAGAAAAACCAAGAAAACCAAAAGCTGTGAGAGCACACATCCATACAGAACCTGAATGGCAGATGAGATTCCTGCTGAAAAGTTGCTACAACTTTAACAACACTACAATGAGTGTGATATACCCGAAGGAAGCTAAACAGAACATATATATATATATATGCTGTTCAGCTTCCTTCGGGTATTATCCACGTCATTATAGTTGTGCTTTAAGTTGTAGCAACGTTTCTGCAGAATCTCATCTCCATCATCAGGCTTCTGTATTGAGTTCGCTAAATACATCTATACAGAAGCTGTGATGATGGCAGATGAGATTCTGCAGAAACGTTGCTACAACTTTAAAGCACAGCTATAATGATGAGGAAAATACCCGAACAAAGCTGAATATACATATAAATACCGCAAAAACTTAAGAATATATATATATTAGAAACCCCAAAGACAAAATTGACCTGGAAAACCAAGGCAATATCGAAGTTCCTGTGCATCAATGCCCGCCACATACATTGGACAGACCAATAGAAGAATAGGTACCCGGCCTGGATGAACACAAAAATGCAGTAAAAAGTTCTGGAAACACACCTCTCATGGAGTCCAACACATGAAAACCACAGGTCACAACATCAACTTCAATGGGCACTAAACCCTAGCCACTATAGAAACCCAGCCACAGAATCATCAAGAGAAGCCAGAGATTGAAAAAAGACCTGAAAGCATGAATAGAAGAGATGATTCCACCAGACTGTCAATCATTTGGAAGCCTGCACTCTCAAATAGAAAGATCTCCACAGCACAGGCAGGCAAACACCTGGGCACAAACAGAAACAGACTCCCTCTGATAGCTCCAACTCAAACACCCCCCCACCAGGCACCCAGGTGAAACCCAGCTTCCTAATAGATAATAGCCGTCCTTTCACGCAAAGCCAAGAGTTTAGAATGCTTTTTCTAAAGAATATATCTGTATACATAGGTCTTCTATAGAATCTTGGTAGATTTCTTTTCTGTTCTGTTTGATTGGAGTGGATGTTTGAAGAACATAAGAAGAATCCTGCCAGACTGAACCAAAGCTCCATTTAATCCAGCAATGTACTACTGCAGCAGGGAATCAGATACTTCCTGGAAATCAATTAGTTGAACACAATCCTTTTGCTAGTAGTTGTGATATACAATGAAAAGATGCTTGCTGCTATACAGAGTGAAAAATTCCATTAGTTTTAATCTGCTGCATGCCTTTTCTTGTAACTCAGATAAAGTCAGCCATTATGAACTAATTATTATTACTAGCATAATCATTAGGTGCAGTTCAACAAAATTGCAAACTTCTTCTTATGGCTGGAGCAGCTTTACAGCACATTTCCTCACTCTTTGTTTTTCTGATCCAAAAGCAAAGAAAAGCTAAGACAATAAGGCTATAATCATAAATCTACATGTGTATATTTATTAGACAGCTGCAGCCATTCAGTTCTGTGGAGTTTAAAGCAGCAAAGATTCTGCTCTAAGACTAAATCCAAAAAAACACACTAATCAGCAAGAGGAAAATTAAAGATATGACTACTACTGGTATACTGATTTTTGTTTACTAAAAAGAAATGTGGGTAGCAAGTTACTTCAGAATGATAGTCTGAATCAGCTATCATATAAGCAGTTATGATGCCAAAGATATTTTCCTTTTGGAACAAAATAACAAGGTCTGCAAGAGAGTGGCGTAAACTGAAATCATGGGGATTGCCGTAGCTGCTGTTTAGTGAACAAACAAAAGCTAATCACATGTTGGATATGATGTCTCATCTGGCCTTTATTCTGAGCATCCATGCAACTGTTCTCTCTTTTTTTTCTTTTTTTTTCTTTTTTTTTTTGCTTTTTAATCATAATGTTTGAACGGGGGCTACCACATTAGCATGAGAACAATGAAGATGGACGAATGAATTTTATCATTTTGCTGCTATTTACTGGTCTTCTGGATTTTTGGCAGTCCAAATATGGTAGCGTATCATGGATAAAGCTTTTAAAATGCATAGATGTCACACTGAGTATTGTCGAGACTGTGATTTTCCTACTTATAGTATATGGCTGAGAAAAATGGATGACATTCAACAATGCGGCTTACAATGACAGTTCAAAACACCCTGTACTACAGCAAGAAAAAAATCATTCAATGCAAGATGAAATAAACAAGAGCACTGACTGCAAGCACTAATATTTAATCCAAAGTTTAAATATTGTGAATGCATAATGGAAAGGCCAGAGTACGCGAAGATGCTTGAAAAAAAAATCAAAAGCAAGTATAAAAGAGGCTGACAGAAAACAAAGTGGTTACATACTAATACTATACAGTATAAACCGGAAGTTACCAGAACTCCTAGTGACACATGTAGTATAGTCATGTTTGTCACTTAAACATGTTTAAAGTGATTAAATGATTAAATACGAACAAGAACATTAGGTACAACATTGAACCCAATGACATGGATTTCGAAATGATTGGTTGCAGAGGGAAGAGGGAAGAACCTTGAGGAACAAGAGGAACCTCTGCTATCAATACAACAGATTGATAAAAGGCAAAAAAAAAAAAGTGAGTAAACAGTCTCAGACAAGCCCTTCCCTAGTTCTCACAAAACAAAAGGGAGGTGGGGACAGTGCATTCAGACTCTTTAAGAAGCTTCTGTCTGGAAAGCTATACAATAAACTTGGTTCTAACCCTAAGCCAGAGGTGATATTCAGACAGTTCTGACCAGTTCTGGAGAACCGGCAGTGAAAACTTTGAGTAGTTTGGAGAACCGGCAAATACACCTGGCCCTGCCCCATCTATTCTCTGCCTCCTGAGTCCTAGATGATCAGCTGGGTCTTTTTTTGCTGCCCTGCACAGGAGAATGGAGCTGGAAAGCAGGTTAGTGGGCTGGGGAGGGAATGGGGATTTTGCACTAACCTTCCCCCAGGAGTGGGGAGGGAATGGAGATTTTACAGTATCCTTCCCTTGCCACACCCACCAAGCCATGCCCACCAAGCCACACCATGCCCAGCAAGCACGCCCAAAGAACCAGTCGTAAAAATATTTTGAATCTCACCACTGCTAATTGTAACCGTGACCATATAGCATATGGTTTCCTTGTCGGTCTATTTTATAGGGCTGACACAAATTCTACTGTTAGATTGTAAATGAACTGAAGGATAAATGAGACTGGATGAAATAAGCAATCTATTTTATTGCAGCATTACATGCATAAATAGATTTTGTTCTTGTCAGAAAATATATTCATGCAAATATCTGACACATACCAAAACTGATTGCAAAACCATGGAAAGGACAGTGATTTCTGTGGGCAGGCACCTCTGTAGAGATACTATAGAGCTCTGTGAATATCTGGGGAAATCAATGGCCTTTTCTCAAAAAAGTATAGTACTGGTACTACTGGCATGCTAAGCATGGACAGCAATGAAACAAATGCATAAAATACATAGATGTAAATTAGGAAACTAATTATGCTCAAATATAGTAATCACCTTATTAAGATAATATGTAATACACATGTATCTGTATTAATCCTTATGAGGGAAGACTCCCCTCTCTTAACAGAATGAAATATTTTGAGAAATATTAAAAAGGATGAATATTATATTTCCCTAAAGGACGAATGGAGAAACATACTCTTGGAGACAGAAAGAGACAGTGCCACCTTTCTTAATAGCTCCCAGCAGATATTTTTTGCCCATTAAGAAAGACTATCTACAAAACAAAAGACCTTAAGCCCCGGGATGGTGGGTTTAAGTCATGACCCTCCAGGACCACTAGCAGCAGAGTTCACTACATTGCACAATCTCCTAAGGACATTGCATCGGCCAAGCTTCATCCAAACCTGGGAGCTCAGACAAACTCCTAGGATTTGTACATGGCACCACGGGAGTCTGAAAACAGCCAATAGAATACAGATTCTTGCACAGGAACAGGAAGTTCAAATGCAAAGCCCAGGAGAAGGTATAAATAGCCCCCACTCTCAACTCCTACCCAGAACCCATGTGGTTCTGCATCATCATTAAATCTTTCTAATCAGCCACCATGTTTCCAGTATCTTTCTCCCAGCTTGGAACTGAACCAGATGGATATTTCCCTCAACACTTATAATAATTTTACATAATGAGGTTTATTGAAGTTAACAAGCTATAAATTGATTTCTTGCCCACATTGATTACTGAATGAAAAGCTAAATTTTAGCTAGAGGTTAGTGAAAATAATGTGTGTGGTTTTTTTATCCAAGTTCAGGGACCTCCTGAAATCTATCCACAGGCTGTAGGACATGCTTGATAAGATAGATGAGACATGGAAATAATAATAATAGTAGAACTGCCCAGAAGAAAAGAAGTAAACATTTTATGAATTCATCATTCTTCTACTAATATGAACACTATAGAGTTGGAAAAGATTTAAGTGTTGTTAGATTGTGTTCTTTTTTCTTATTCAGAAACCCTACCTCATCGATGAAGACTCTTGGCCCTTCAAATATTCTTTAAAAAATAGCTTTCAAAAACCCATGTCAGCCAAGACAAGGACAAGGGATGCTGGGAACTGTAGTTCAGACACAGCTGGTAGTTTGGAGGTTGTTACCTGGAACACCAACATAGAGATCAACAGAGTTGGAAGGGATCTTGTAGGTCACTCAATCATTCCTGTGTTAACTCATTCCTGTGTTAAAGCTTTGGCAACCCACAATTACAGTACATTCATAAAAGAGCAAAAGTGATTTTAAAATAAAATCACTTCAGTGATATTAAACGGCAGACTTGCATACAGCTCAGTGGCAGTATTAAAAAAATTTTACTACAGGTTCTGTGAGCATGGTTGGTGGGTGTGGTGTAGGTTTGGTGGGTGTGCCTTGATGGGTGTGGCAGGGGAAGGATACGGCAAAATCCCATTCCTTCCCCACCCCACTAACCTGCTTTCCAGCTCCGTTCTCCTGTGCAGGACAACAAAAGAAGACCCAGCCGATCAGCTGGGACTCGAAGGGCAGAGAATAGATCTGGGCGGGGCCAGTCGGAGGTGGTATTTGTTGGTTCTCTGAACTACTCAAACTTTCCACTACAGGTTCTCCAGAACCTGTCAGAACTGGCTGAATACCACCTCTGATATAGCTGATACAAAACTGAAACTAACATTAAATCCAATTCACTTCAGTGTGAAAGTTGCATGTTTTCCTACTGAAATGAATGGGATTTAATTTTTGGCTGGGAATGTATTATAACCAATAACATTAGCTGTATAGGCATAGGAAGCGAACAGACCAACCTACCACTTAAATTTCTCAAGGAATTAATAGTTTGAGCTTATTAGCCTGGCTGGTAGCCAGCTGGTTTGAGATTTATTAAATCATTCAAAGAGCATTGAAACTGCAGCTTCTTTCTCCCAGCAGTGAATTATATTAGCAGATGAATGATCTGGGCTCATTTCCAAGGTCATTTATGCTTCAGAGGCCTTCAGACTATCACCAGAATTTCTGGAAGTTTTCCTTTTTAATAAGTGTACTACAGCAATAAGAAGCAAGTGACTTGCAATTTGAAAAGACAGGGGATCTGAAATGTGTTTTATAACCAAAGCCAAGATGACTAAAAAGTCTCTATCACATGCACATCTTCTTTTCTAGTCAGGAAGTCAACAAATGAAATGCATTTCCTCCTAATCAAAATCCGCACTGAAGCTGAATGCGCTCTGATGATTTGGCTGCGGTTCCATAGAAGCTCCCCAGAGAGGATCTCCATTAACTGCAACAGGAAATCCACTCAGAAGAAAATTGCCTCTTTTTTGTGCTTAATAAATACAGCTATTCACACCAGGGAGAGACTGGGCTCCCATGTGACTGTTAAAGTGAGGAATCTATGTAAAAAAAGAATGGCAACTTTAATTCACCATAAAAAAAAAAAGATTTGTTAAATACATAGGGTATTGTTATGGGCAGAATTCTGCTCTTAAAGTCTATGGCCTGAATGGAAAAATCCACAATGTCTGCTTCTTTTTTTTCCACATGTATTTTTCTCCCCCACCCTCCAGTTAATTAACAAAGACATTTTCCCATTTTGGTAAGGTTTGATTTTTTTTAAAAAAAGAAAATGAATGAAACCAACTGTTCTCACACTGTCTTAAATATCCAGTAAGTTTTTAAACATTTAAAATTTGTTTTGAAAAAAAAAAATCTCGATTTGGACTTTTCCAAACAAGATTAAAGCAATGCTTAAATTTTACAGAAGTATCTCTACAATAAACTTTACAGAAGTATCTCTACAATAAATCATTCAAAATCTTTGCAAGGGAAACTTTTAACCAGTCTTTGATACATAAATATAAACAAGTTAGTTCAATATTATCATTTTAAAGACATTTCTCCATCAAACAGATACTGCCAATTCCAGGGTGAGGCTCCAATCAGCCAGCCAACCAGAGATCATTGTTAATGGAGCAGGCTATACAGTGACACTGAAAAGTTACTTATGACCATTCCTCACGATTACAACCATCTTGGTATCGCCACGGTCTCATGACCATAATCTGGGAGCTTGGCAATTGACTCACATTCAAAATGGCTGCCGCATCCAGGAGTCACATGATTGCCATTTATCAACTTCCCAGGGAACTTCCAATAAATAAAGTCAATGGGGGGAAGCCAGATTCACTGTATAACTGTGTGATTTGTTTAACAACCATAGCAATAAGGTAGTATAATCAGGTGCGCCTCACTTGACCACCTCAGTTAGCATTGAAAGTTCCAGTCCCAACTGTGGTTGTAAGTTGAGGTCCATCTGTATCTTCACAAGAATCTGGTTTAATACAAGTTAGATTAACTACTCATGCAGCCTAGTCAGATGCTTGTTTACTGAAAAATAACCTTAACTTTAAAATATACCATCTTTCTACTAAGTCACTAGAGCAGGAGGAGACTATTCAATTCACAGAGAGAATATTATACACCTGAGTTGGGTGGAGCAGTTTCTTTTCAAATTGTTATCTGCTTCTTTTAGGGCTACACTGCAGTTTCCACATGTTTTCATTTGAAGTTAGGATGTTTTCATCAAGATGGGGGTTTCAACTTTCAGCAGCTAGGCTGAAGTGGGCTACAAGTCGTCTCAAACAGCAACTTGCCCAATTCTGCTGGATTGCATTGAAAGCCCAGTTTTCTTCCAGTGTTAATGCCACGTACATTTATCCAGAATAAGCCTCATTTAGCATAGTGGTTCTTCTCCCCAATAGGTTTGCAAAAGATTGCAAACTGAATCACCTTTGTAAGAACAAGAGTGCAAAACTTGCTCAAGAAAACCCTTTTTAAGTCGTGGTAGCTCAAACAGAACTGTACAAAACAGAGACATAAGCATAAAACAAACTGAGCTGAAGGCTTTCTTTGACGACAAAGTTAAATGGAATATAAATTATCATTTGTAACTCCCTGAAATTTAAGTGGCGAAACCAGTTTTGGCAGGTAGCATGCTTTTCATTAAATCTTGTCATGCTGCCTTAGGGTCTGGCACTTGGTCTACCCCTATAGTAGTCAGGGGTAGTCCCAGCTCCAGTGTGGGCAATAGGGAGGATGGAGAAGGGAGAATGCTCACTGGATTGGCAGCAGTGGTGGGATTCAGCCAGTTCTCAACAGTTTGGGAGAACCGGTTGCTAACTTTCTGAGCAGTTTGGTGAACTGGTTGTTGGAAGAAATCATTAGGGCAGAGAACCGGTTGTTAAATTATTTGAATCCCACCACTGATTGGCAGGGAAGTAGCATCTCACCAGAAAGATAAACCAGCCTGTCCTGTCCTGTTAATTGATTTAAAGGAATTTAAGGGTATACCAGGTTTATATAATTCGATCCCAGATGACCTATTTAACCGCAAGAGCTATAACAACTGGATAAATAACTACGGTTACAGCATCCTTCCCTAATGTAGTGCCCTCTAGATCAGGGGTCTCCAACCTTGGCAACTTTAAGACTTGCGGACTTCAACTCCCAGAGTTCCTCAGCCAGCAAAGCATTCTGGGAGTTGAAGTCCACAAGTCTTAAAGTTGTCAAGGTTGGAGACCCTTGCTCTAGATAGTTTGGGATGATAACTCTTAGAATGGCTAGGCACCTGATGAGTTGTAGATCCAGCACATCTGGGAAGCATCAGTCTGGAGAACATCTGAAGGTTTTCATTCAGCATCAAGTCCTTGTTTCGAAGAAGGAAGCGTTCAGGGAGGAAGACTGCCACTTATCTTCCCTTTGGAGATCTCAAAGAAGGCGAAGCAGTTGAAGAGCAGATAAGTTTGGGATCCATTCATAAGGTCAAACTGATCAGAATAATGAAAAAAATGATGTCTGGATCTGTCCTTTAGAAGTGGCAAATGGTTTCCTTGCTTTATGAATCTCAATTCAAGATTTTTTATAGAAATTGATGATTGCAGGATCCAATCTGGGTCCGTCATCAGGACTAGAGGTTTTGTCTACTGAGCTTTCAGACAGCGCTGGAGCCCATCTTCAGAGAACTTCTCTCTAGCAGAGTGGGTGCTGTTCTTTGGGAAGTAAATGCCAAGATATTAATCATCAACCCATATTTCCATTCTGCTGTCATTTCACAAGAGAATTCTCTGCATCTAATATGATCCTGAACATATTTTCTACCCAGGCATCAAGATCGACAGGTGTTGTAGATTTTTTTAAAAAATATATATACATTACTAGAAATTCCAGGGATTGTAAACTAATAAAAATCCTGATCCATGTTGATTAAATTGGACAGTTCATGATACTAACATGTGAGAGTTAGTTTTGATTGTGGCAGGAAAAAAATGCAAGGTGCAACTAGGCAAGACAAGGCAATCATCAAAGAAGTATTGGTTTAGTTCCATCTTGGTATGAAGAAAATATATCTTGAAAAAGTTTTTGTTATGATTTATCAGCACTTGTTTTTCTTAAAAAAAATCCTAGATTATAGAATCTATTGCTTTTGGAGGTGAATTGAGTTGGAGAGCAGTTATTATGGAAGCCCAGGAGATAGGTAGTTTAAACTTATTTTTATACTTAGGCTTTTGTTTTATGCTACTGGGTTCTTTTATATGTTTTAGAAACTGTACAGAAATATTGGGATTGGGTGATATAACATTTGCCAAAATAAAAATGCTTTACATTTCCCTTCTGCCTATGTTCTTCTTTATAGTCCTATAAATTGACCTAAGCTCAGGAAAAGTGACTACTATAATGTAAGATCATCCAGTGACTTTAACAGCTGTTAAGCTCTCCAGTCCAAAACCCTAAGGGAGATAATTTTAATCTTTCCTGCAAACAACCTTCATGGTCAGGTCATGCATAATGTGTTAGCATTTTTTTAATGCTTGCATTTTTTGCGTGTGCTGTAATCTGGACAGAAGGCTGGTGGAAGTAGCACTGAATTATTATTATCACTTCAGTCATATACAAGTGATGATTGCTGATTCAGAGAGAGAATAAAAGTAATCATAATAGCAACCATTTATTATGTATGCCACTCAACTGTCAATGACGCTGGGCAGATCACAACAAAGACATTACAAGTAAGTAATAATCAACTGACAAATAGTTGCTTACAACCCAGCTTAGAAGTTTTGATGGTTCCTCCCTCCAGCCTAAGCAATCACATAACCGTATATGTTGGATGCTTGGCAACCAGGCTCCATTTATGGCCGTTATCTTGCATTTCAAAATAGCTTTGCATAAAAGCAGCAATTATTTAACCATTGACGTGATTAACAACTACAGATTCACTTAATGACCTCAGAGATTTGCTTAATAACCACAAAAAGGGGTAGACTCCATTACAATCAGAACTCAAAGACTACCTTAAGCGGTAAAATCAATAAAATACATAATATAAAAGAGGGCAATTATGACAGAACAGATGGTATGAGGCAAGGGGTCTCCCTCTCCTCAGGCAAAGGCCTGTATGAAGATCTAGGGCTTCATGGCTTTCCTAAAAAAATGGCTACCCAGTTTTTATACAATAGCAGGAGAGGCTGTGTACTTTTTCCACTTCTCTTCTCCCTATGTACCAATGATTGCATCTCAAACGATTCTATTCTATTCTATTCTATTCTATTCTGTTCTATTCTATTCTATTCCTATCTTCATTCTAGAAGACAGGTATTGTTACAGAGCTGTGCTTGTTTTATCAAAGAACCCAGAATGCGGCGATCTTTTCGGATTGAATCAGCTGAGCTGATGTGATGGGAGATACCATGTTTCATGCATGTCAATTTCTCACACCCTGTGTTATTCTGAGTATTTTGCTGCAATCCAGACATCTTTGCTGTTATACAGCTACACACAAGAAAATTAATGCTAATGACTAATTCTTGTAGATTTTAATAGGCCTTTCTCTGCATATGTGTGAATTGGGATGGAAGCATGGAATGTACAGTAACCCATACAGATTATTTGGTGGTATCTTGACCAAAACAGGTTTATCCTTGTTTTCATGGGATTGCATCAATGATGTAATTAGCACAATATACCCATGACAGAATTCACAACTGAGCAAAAGCAGGAGAAGTAACTTTTGATAATCTCTGCAAAAGATATGTCGCTCTCAGCTGAATAAGAATTTCTAAGCAGTCAAATAAGTACAGAAGTGACAGAAATCTTGCCATCTCTGTGCATAATCAGCTGTACTTTTGCAACACTCTTTGAGATGATGCAAGGACCGATCTTTCTCACCACTCCCTTTCCCAGAATCTCTTTTTGTTATTCAAAATTCTGAGTCTCAGCAAAAAACTATTTTGTAACAGAACCAGTAGATCAGTGGCAGGGTGCATGTTTGTATATGGAAATTGCCAGTTGTCCTTAAGTTCTCTCAGATAGACTTGCAAACATCACATATGATTGCCTGCAAGGGGAAGTAGGATGTATGTCCATTTTTCTTAGCTGTTATTCTACTCATTTTATAAGAAAAAGCTGTTCTTGATTTTCAGGGTGTTCATGAATGGATAACGGTAAAGGTTCCCCTCACACATATGTGCCAGTCATTTCCAGCTCTAGGGAACAGTGCTCATCTCAGTTACAGAGCCAAAGAGACAGTGTTGTCCAGAGACATCTCAGTGATCATGTGGCCGGCATAACTAAATGCCAAAAGTGCATGGAACACTGTTAACCTTCCCACCAAAGTGGTCCCTATTTTTCTACTTGTATTTTACATGCTTTCAAACTGCTAGGTTGGCAGAAGCTGGGACAAGTAATGGGAGCTCACTCCGTTATGCAGTGCTAGGGATTCGAACCACCAAACTGCCGGCTTTTTTGATCAATAAGCTCAGCATCTTAGGAATGGAGCTGCCGCATCCCTATTAATGAATAAACCCTGCTAAAAGATACATTCAAATGGCCCACCTCCACTTCTGACATGCCTAAAAAATTGTCTAGCATCAAGAAATTTGGTACCCTTCTTTGCTAATTCCCTCTCTTGTTCCCACTTCCCTTTCCAAAATAATGAATGACAAAGGCTAATAGATTTTGCATATTTTGTGGCTGACCTTGGGCAGAATTGTCTGAAAGGGCAGACTCCTACTGAAACCTTGCCTTCCTCATAAAGCTAGGGACAGAATGACAGCAATGTCATGAGGACACAGGATGACAGTTACAGGGCATGTTGTGATTTGAATAGGTGCACCTGGACAAAGGCCCTTTGCTCAGAAAAAGAATTTATTTTATTTTTTAAGTTTTTCTGACAGAAAGTCATTGCAGTCTCTTTAAAAAAAACAGGCTTCTGAAGCTGTGGTTGAACAATAGTTTGTTGACCTCAAAAACAAAAAAAATAGGCACAAAAACCAGAGTTTCTTGTATTTCTAGGTGAGGATTTAAAAAAAAAAGCAAAGATTAATTTTTTTTTAAGTTACCTTACCAAAAGTTGTGAAGTCCAGTATTGTTATATATATGATGCAAAAAAAATATGGGATAATGCTTGGAGACTGTGAATTGTGCCAGCTGCGCAAAATAACTCAGTATTATGGTCATAAGTTGTGCCGGTCATTAAGTATGTCACCATACAAACATGCCTGATTTTGTGACCTTTTTTGTAGTAGCCATTATGTGAATACTATGGTTGTTAAGCAAACACCAAGTTCATTAAGCCAATGCAGTTGTCATTAAGCAAATCCATTTATCCACAGTGGGAATTTTTTTGCCTGAAATCAGAAGTAAACACTTGTTTCTGGCAAAAATGTAAATTGTGGTCACTGCAAATAGCCATAAATGCGGGTGAGTTGCTAGGTACCCAAAATACATTCACATGACCACAGGGGAGGTGGCCATCAGAATTTTAAAACCGGGTTGTAAGTACCTTTGGGGGCACCTGTCATAACTTGAAACAGTCACTAAGCAAACAGTCATAAGTTGAGAATTATTTTTATCCAGCCTCCTGATGTGTTGAATATTTTTTTAAAGGGAAATACAGTACGGGAAAGAGCCATAGTTGATGTAATAATCAGTGCATTTGATTTTAGGACAAGAGAAGCCTCTTAAGACAAGAAAAGCCTTAGCAAATAGTGGCATCCTGTTGACTTTTCATGGATTTGGAAGCTGGTTAACCCTTGAATAGAGAATCTCAGGATTAAAGCTACAACAGGAAATCAGTAAATACCCTAAGAAAACTGTAATAATATGTTTGGGTCATTTGCTGGAGCAGGGCAAAAATACAAATGTTTGTTTCTTGTGCCTTGACTTTTTTTCCCGGAGCAGGGCTTAGTGTTGAGCTAATTTTGCCCATGAAATTAGGTTTGTTTGGTGTATTTTAAAGATCCAGTGGATTTCCCATGGATTTTCTTACTAGTTTTTGAGGGGCCAGGCTGGCACATGAAGGAAAAGGAGTTTCCACAGATGTATCTAGAGATAATAGACAGCTGGTCTCCTGGCTGCTGTTTGAACCAAAAGGACACCTGGCTTCCTAGAACTGCATCTTCTCAGAGCCACCAAACAAGGCACCATGTGGTGTAGTCTTTCCCATTAAAAACAAAAAAATAAAGATTCATAGGCAGCTAGATTAAGAAAGCTTTGTTTTTCAAAAGAGATATGGGGAAAAAACTTTGATGTTGTTTCATTACAGTACTTTAAAATGTCTGATTCGGAATTTCTTTTACCTGTACATATGAGGTAAACTAAAAGTCACCCCCCACCCCGCCCCAACACAAGTTGTTATATAAATTATATCCCTTGTTTGAATCGGTTGCCATTTTCTTCATTTGACCCATGACCTTTGAACATACTTCAGTACAGTAACATTTTCTCTGGGAAAAAAACCCTCCTATTATTTATTTTTGTTGTATAAAACTAGAGAAAACAAAACATTAACTAAAAAATAAAGAATTAAATAAATATGTTAAATTAATAAAATATATTGTGATTAGGCCTGACTTTTGGTGTACCCTGTATATCAGGGCAGGGAACGTGATTCCAATGAATATAATGTGCCCCAAGTCACCTCTCTGGGAGACAACCCCCCCCAGACTGCCTGTCTCACCTGCTTTTTTAAAGTATTTTTTTTAAATTAAAAAATTAAAAGCTAGAAAAACTGGCCTCTAGTGTCATATCTCATAGCAGAAATGTCTATGGGTCCCTTAAGGCCATTGTTGGGATGGTAACTGCTTCCCAATCTGGTAAATAATTGTCTATTAATTCGCACTATGGCTAATTATCTAAGCCAAATAGCCCACCATAACTCACTTTTTCAACATAGATCACTCTGTCCTTGAATGGTTGGGTGGACTGGACATTAATATTTGAACCAGTATAAGCAGTGATGGTATGCTACCGGTTCAGACTGGTTCAGCTGAACCAGTAGTTAAAAAAAAAAAAAAGCCTCCAACAATCAGCTGAGAGGAGGAAAAAAATCCTCCCACAATCAGATGAGAAGAGAAAGAAGAGAAAAGTGCAGGATCGGCCCTCCCACCTGCCCCTGCACTTTTCTTTATCCTCTCAGCTGATTGGCACTGCAGGACTTAGCTGGTATGGGGAAAGCTGCGTGTGCATGTTAGGTGTGCACACATTAGGTGCGTGTACACACGTGTGCGATCACCGAACCAGGAGTGGAACAGGTAGGATCCCACTGCTGACTATAAGTCCATGGATTTGCCATATACTAAAATAAAGCTCACCATAGGCATTTTCTGTGTTTATCTCCTGCAGGCTCCCAGAATTCCAGCTTCCAGTAGACTTCCCACTGGCCTATTCCTGCTCCCAAGTTTAATTTAATAAGTAGTGTATTGTTTATGATAATAATACACATTAAATTATTAGTGATTGTTAGTGAACAGCACAACCATGCATGACCACAGGGAAGGGGATTGAAACACTGAAGATGGTGCACACCTAAAAATGGTTGAAGTTGATTACCTGATAGTGGCCACTAAGCTGACTTTTTCAGCTTCCTTTGGACAACCTTGAACTCAAATCGCCAATATTTATATTTATAACTGAAATACAGATAGTCCCCAATTAGCCGTCCCAATGTCATTAAGCAGAGCAATGCTACGTGAAGCCACAATTATGCTCACAATCTTATTTCAGACTTGGCTTTGCTTTAAAGACCTGTGAAGGACATAAACATGAGAATTAGTCATTTTTCATCACTGTCATCACTGTGAGAACGTTTGCTTAATTAGGACTTCCTCAATTTGTTCAGCTTCCCCTTTTTCCCCACCACCCTCACCTCACCTATTTCACAGCTGCAACCCTTCAGTGACTGGCCATTTTTCTCCTTTCTGAAAACCCAAGCCAGGCAGTTAGGTTCAAAGTTTCTTGTGCAACGTTAAATCATTTGGTTTTACAGGTGGCTAGGGAGGAGTGAGCAAAAGGCTGCTGCAAACCTGTTGTTGTTTTGGAGCAGCTCTGCAGGGGCTGGAGAGTTAATTTTTTACCTGCCTTCTTCAAACAAGCTCACGGGAGTTGCACAAAAAAGCCTGTGTAACTAGCCTGTGTAACTAGCTAGATCCTATTGCATAGCTGGGGCCAGGTCTCCAGCATTCACTGGGCAGAGGCACTTTCCCCCTTCTTTGTTCTGTGGCTGACCTCTTTCCATTCCCCATGCCCCGAATGAAGCTTTTACTACCTTCGTGTTTTAACTGGATTTTTGTGGTTCTGAATTCTTGAGCCCTCCGGAATTCCATTGTAATAAGCATGCTCTCCAGCTGCTAGACATGATTCTAAGACCAACTGTGGCAGCCTTTCAGGAAAATGTGTTTTTTTCGGGTCAGGGGAGGGAATTGGTGATGATGGTTTCCTTTCCAGCTTGACTGATACTCAAACAAAAGTGCTCTTTTCTCTGTTCCCTCCCTCCCCTGCCCAGTCCTATCTTTATTCAGCCTCATTTCTCAGAAGGTTGACTCATGCTCTTCCAATGTGAAAATTTGCATTTACATTTTTCCATGTCAGTTTCTGTCTTCCCAGGAAGTAGTTTGGAACAAAATGTCTGTTGAGGTATTAATCAACAAGTCAGCCTTCTCCAAACTTCCAGCATTCCAAGTAGGACTGATTTAGAGTCCTTCTACTTCTCCAGGACTTCTTTGGAAGGCACCAAATGGCAGGAGGGACACAGTTAATGAGAACATGGAATCGCAGGCATCCAAACAAGATTCTATCTCTTTACAATCGTACTAGAAACTTTTAAATTCTGATGGTGTTCCTTCAGCTTGCAAATGAAAAAAAAAGAATTCCTCCCCATTCACCTATACAGTCAGTAAAGGTAAACTCTACTTTGAGCTAAGCTGAACTCAAGATAGAAGAACATGGAGTTTTCTTGACATTAATATGGTAGTAGTATACCTTCTGTTCCTCCAGTTTTGTTTTGTTTTTCTTAAATTTCACAGCCTACACAACTTTGTCTTTGCCTGGTGAGCTCTTGATGGGGTCCTAATAAAGTTTGAGGGTTCAGTCCTGCTTAGCTTTTGGAGATTGGCCTGTATCACCTAAGGGCTGGGTTCCACTCCAAATCTTAATGACTTGTAGTATCACAAAAAGAATTAATCAGAATGGGGAAATCTCTTGCTTCCCATCTCAGTGCAAGACTGTAGGGAAAACTACTCTGAAGGGGAGAAATCAGTTTGTGTCATTCAGAAGCCAGTTTTGTATCAATATTAAGGAAAAGAAGGGAGTGACTTTAATGTATAAAGATATCAATATATTGTCAATTATTAATTTGTTAAATTTATAGTCTCCATTTTACTCAGAAGTTCAAGGCAGTATACATAGTACACCATTATTTATTTATTAAATTTATATGCTGCCCATCTCATTTTGAAAAGCAATTCTGTGCAATACATAAATAATTCTGATTTTTTTCCTCAGAATAATCCTATGTGGTAGGCTGGGTGGAAAGTGTGCAACTTATCCAAAGACACAAACATGGGACTTCCTGCTGCTAATCCAACATCTTAACTCCATTGCACTAGCTCTTCATTTTGATTCACTCATTATTTATTCAGACAAGATGCCTTAAGCATATGCAAATATTTATTTTACATAAACATGAATGCATGCCTATATGCATTTCTACATGTACACAGCATGAATACATTACTTTACATCGAGGGTGTGTATGTGGAGACAGTGTCTTCCTTTAAGTTCCTGGGGGCCCACCTCAGCAAAGCTCTTACCTAGAAAATCAACACAACCCAGGTGGCCAGAAAGGCCCAACAGAGATTCCATTTCCTTAGGGTCTTGCAAAAGAATAAAGTGGAACAATGACTGATGACTTCCTTTTACGGTCCACAATAGAAAGTGTCCTCACATATTGCATTACGGTGTGGTATGCTGGCTTGACAGCCATGGACAGAAAGACATTACAGTGGTTGGTGAGCACAGCCCAAAACATTGTGGGCTGTTCCCTGATACTACTAGATGACATCGCTAGGGCTCACTGCCTTAGAACAGTGAGGAAAATTCTCTTGAAAGACTCACATCCCGGTCAGCACTTTGTCACTCTACTACAGTGTTTCTCCTATAATAAGGCCGGGTCTAATTTTTTTTTTGATCCCCCCAAAAATGGTTAGGCCGTCTTTTCGGGGGTGACTTAATTCCCCTCACTTGCATCTTTGGGCAGGCGGGCGGCGACAGCTTGGATGTTGACCTCGGCGTTGGTGGGACACTTCATATCGGGATCAACACAGGCAGCACCATATCCGGGTATGCAACAAAAGTACTTCCTAATGGCAAGCCCCCCCCAACCATTCCCCCTCATTTTGCATGTTTTAATATAGGCCTTAATATGGGGGAGGGGCTTAATTTCATTTCATGCCTATAAAATATGCTGGGACTTCCTATTGGGGGAGGCCGTATTCTTGGAGAAACAGGGTACCATCGGGTAGGAGATATAGAAGCATAGCCAGCCGCACAACAGGCTGAGGAACAGTTTCTACCTGTCAGCTGTCAGACTTCTGAACAGAAAATAACAGACTTGCAGGGCTGGCGCATTGTGCAACAAAGTCACATAGTGTAATAAGATTGGGACAGGGTTAGGGATTCTGTCCTCACTGTGTGTTGTGTTGGGAAGTGAGTTGTGTCGTGCAACACTGTGAGTTGTGTTGTGCATGAAGGGAGGCTCAGCCAATCTCATTGTACATGTGTTGTACTCTGATAACAAAGGTAATAATAATACATCCTGCTGTGGTAAAAAAAAAATACTTCCTGGATATATAGTGTGTCACAGAAATTAAGGGGCATCAGGACAGCAAAATGACTAGATTTTTAGATCTGAGTTTTCACCTAAAGTTATATTCTGTAGGAAATATCTCCAGTTATCTTCCAAATACCTGGATAACTGAAATGATGGAAGAAGAGACTACAACTGTTGGACAGGACAGGCCTTCCAGGGGCAACAGTCAGTCCCTGCCCCCAAAAGAGAAGAATAAAGTAAAATGAATAATAAAAGAAGTTCAGTGAAAATTAGAATTGCATGGAAAAAGCCTGTTAGTATCCCATAGTAAAATAAAGACAAGAAGACAAAAAGCAGAGAATAAAACAGCTAGGCCCCAAATAATGGGGAAAAACATGTTCCTTTGTAATTCAAGTCCTTCGGGTAGTATTGCAACCATGATAAAAATCTCTGTCATCTGAGCTTATAAACTCTCTCACTTCCCACATGCTTTATATTGGTTTTAAGTAATGGCTCAATTTTGCTCTGTAAGATAATTTGACTCTATTTCCTTTGATTACATCTAATTAAATGTGTTGGTTCATAGATGCTCAGGATTACTGCACTATGTTTGAAAGGTTTATTAAAATAGATCACAATGATTCATTTTATGGGACCAATAATGTATCATCTCACTTTTGCAGTTTCCTGTATCCTAACATAAATATTGGATGATTACTTATGACTTGGTATAAATACAATAAAAAAAACCCAGCAGAAATTCCAGACAGGAATCCAGTAAAATCAAACCAAGAAGTCTTTTAAAATAGCAAGATGTCTAATTGTTTCTAAAACAGTGTCCCAAGGTCATATGATCCCCTTTTGGGACCTTCCACCCAGTGGTGGGATTCAAATTTTTTTTACTACTGGTTCTGTGGGCATGGCTTGGTGGTTGTGGTGAGGGAAGGATACTGTAAAATCTCCAGTCAGAGGTGGGATTTGCTGGTTCTCTGAACTAATCAAAATTTCCCCTACCGGTTCTCCAGAACTGGTCAGAACCTGCTGAATACCACCTCTGCTTCCAACAATGGGAAAGCCAGATTTGCTTAACAACCATGTTACTAATATGCAGTTACTAACTGCAGTGATTCATTTAACAACTGTAGCAAGAAAGGTTGTAAAATGGGACAAATCTCACTTCACAAATGTCTCATTTGGCAACATAAATTTTGGGCTCAATTGTGGTTGTAATTTAAGGACCACTTGTACTCGGTACCAAAATTAGGGGAGCTGTCTGGTTTGGTCTGCATTACTTGGAATCAGGTAAGAAAAAAAAAATACAATAATAGCCTTCTCCCCCACTGTGTAATTTCCTTATTTAAAGTTCAGAGAATGGGATGCCCACATTGGTTTTGTCACCATTGGCTTTTGCACGTTATGAATAAAGTACCAGACATTGATTACAAGGGTTTAGAGAGCAGAGGTTCTTTTACTTCTTAAATAGCTCCAAGCTACCAAAATATAAAGAATTGTGAGCAGATGAAATCCAAGCCTAGCTAGATTTCGGTTCTTGAGATCAAAGTTCAAATTAACTGAAAATACAGTATGTGGCTAATTATACATTATTTTAATTATAGGTGACAACATGTTTGATGGGAATATGATTCCCACTGAGAGAAAGTAGAACAGGACAAGAGCCTTTCCTCCTTACAATAGAAATATTATCCCCTCCAGGAGGGCGGAGCTGGCATTGTGAAGATATGGCATGCGAACTCAATGAATTTTACAGAATCTGTAAAAGTTTTGACAGAAGTGATTAAGTGGAGATTTTAAAGAGGAATGTCAAAGTAATGGTTTTTTTCATAGTTGGATTTACTATACATGGTCTTATACTTTGAAATTGGACTGGTTTTTTTTTCCCATTAATTTTTTTTCTCCTTTTTGATTTTGCAACATTTTAGGCTAGAGACTCCCTTTTAGCTATTT
>BHFT01020554.1:14305-34983 GCA_004320025.1 Laticauda laticaudata | reverse complement strand
ATAGCTTAGTTGGTGGGTGTGGCTTGGTGGTCATGTGACTGGGTAGGTGTGGCTAACTCAACACCACTCATGTCAAGGGGTGCTTCCTTCCTCACCCTGGCCCTCTCATGACAGTGGGGATGCTGCAATGGTTATAAGTGTGAAAAATGGTCATAAGGCACATTTTTCAGGCCATTGTAACTTTGAATGGTCACTAAATTTAACTGTTGTAAACTGCTGTACAAAAATACAAAAAGCTTATTTGCTTACAAAAACACTGCCCTAAATACCAATCATTAGATTAAAAATACCTGCAAGCCAGAATTACAAATCAGGCAGGGTGCCAGACCACCTTGAGGAATTAAAATAGTTAAAATGCAGTGATAACTATCAGCAGCCAACTCTTGGCTCATAAAGTGAAACCCTTTAGCAGAGAGGTCATTTAAGTTCTCTAGAAAAAGCAACACCCAGGAAAGTAATCCTTAGATCAATTTGCACCACTTAAAGATACCAGCTAGTCTCACTCTAAAGAAATAATCCAGATTTAAGGAAAGGTCACATGCCCCCCAGGAAGGCAGTAAAAAAAAATCAGCGCCAAGCTTGCATTCTGCCTCTTGGAAGTATACCCCAAAGACAATGCCAGATACCACTGAAGGAAGACCCCTCCCCAGACGACAAAGAAACCATGAGGCAGAAAAAAATTCAAACACAATACAAATAATTAAGTCACAACAGTAGCTGTTGCTTGTTGAAGCTGAATAAGGAAAATTATCCCATCAATAGGCTCCGGGGAGCCTCAGCAAAGCGGATGTGGAATGGATGAAGTGGAATGCCGAGCGGATGCCAAGCGGATGAAGCGGATGCACAGTGGAAGCCTAGCGGATGCACAGCGGAAGCCGAACGGATGCCGAGCGTTAATTGTGCATGCAGGGGGGATGCATTGCATAAGCCACGCGGATATAAAGGGAAGCAGCTCGCACATGGCCAGCATTCGGAGGAAAGACCTGCTGCAGGATACATCGAGTCCTTGCCTGCCCTGCTGCATGCCTGCCTGCAAACCTTGCTGCAGCCTTCCTGTCAGCCTGCCTCCAAGCCTCCTGGCCAGCTTCCCTGCCAGCCTTGCTCTCTGCCTGCCTGCCAGCCTTGCTGCCAGCCTGCCTCCCAGCCTCCCTGCCAGCCAGTCTGCTGCCAGCCTTGGTGCCTGCCTCTGCCTGCCTTCCTGCCAGCCTTCCTGCCAGGCTTCCTGCCAGCCTTTGGTGCCTGCCAGCCTCCCTGCCAGCCAGTTTTGCCTGCCAGCCTTGGTGCCTGCCCTTCCTGCCAGGCTTCCTGCAGGCTTCCTGCCAGGCTCCTGCCAGCCTTGGTGCCAGCCTCCCTGCCAGCGCAGCACCCCACAACCATGGGAAGAAGTGAAAGCCTCAGCAACCTGCCGCCATCCCTGGCAAGAGGGACAGGGCGCACTCCCGCCCCCCTGTCCCTGACTCTCCTTCGGTGGGACTTCTGTTGCTCGGGCTCGCTCTTCTGGTGCTGGAGCTTCTGCTGAAGCTGCTCCTGGCGGTGGTGGCTTCTGCTTGCTGCGTACCCTGCTGAAGCTGCTGCTGGTCCTGCTCGTCCTGCTCGTGCCTCGCTGGACATGCTCGTCCTGCTCGTGCTCCTGGTCTTGCGCTCGTCCTGCTCGTCCTCCTGGTCCTGCCATGCTGCTGCTGCTGCTCTTGCTCCTGGTCTTGCTGGTGCTGCTGGTGCTCATCATGCTGCTTCTGATCCTGGTGTGGCTGGTGCTGCTGGTTGCTGCTGTGCTGCGCTCGCTGCTGATCCTGCTGCTGCTGCTGTGATGATGATGATGATGATGATCCTGCTGGTTTGCTGCTGAAGATGATGCTGATGCTGATTATGATCCTCCTGGTAATGAATGATGAATGATGATCGCCTGCTGGTGCTGCTGCTTAGTGGTGGTGTGGAGGAGCAGCCCCCTACTACCTGGGAGCCCCTTTGATAAGAGTCCATCTGGCCTTTGCGAAAGGGAAGGAAGAAGGTGTATGCGACAATGGGAGAGGAGGCAGTACATATATTGAGGAGGAAACGAAGGATGAGCTGCTGGAGTGGCTGAGAGCAGAATGACTATCTGTGGCAGAAGGGGACACCGGCTGTACAGGGACACCAAAAGGAAGCAGGCTGCTTGGAGAGAGAAGGCGGAGAGTCCTGGGCTATACATCGGAGGTGCTCCTTGGCTGGTGGAAGCACATGCACACCTGGTAGCAGGAAGCTGCAACCTCAAGAAATCTGGCCAGGCCACGGTCAAAGCATGACAGACAGAGAGACCTACGTGATGGCCAGGTGCAGGTTCCTGGAGGGTGAGATCGCCACCCAAGGAGCAGCCCCTCTCACAACCCTCTCTCTCAGGCAGCCTGCTGAGAGCCAGTCCTCTTCCGGCCCGAGAATCAGCTCCCGTCTCAAGGCAGGTTTCTGTGGAGCGTCCCACGGCGGAGAACCCGTGGAACAGTTGTTTTAAACCATGGCGGAGCAACGTGGAGGATTCCCTGGTGCAGTGGGAGAAAGGAGACAGCACTTCCACCACAGTCCTACCCGCATCCACCCCCAGCTCCACCTCCACAGAAAGGCAGAGAGCCAGACAGGAGGGGCAGAGCTACACTGTCCTGCTGGAGATAAAACACCATCTGGAGCAGCATAGATCTCCTCTCTCAGCTGGTCCACACCGACTCCTCATCCTCCAACGCAAGCCCTTCCTCACCTATGTCAACAGACCCTCCCGGACATGGTGGAACCCCAGTTCCAGGTGTGAAGGACAGGATCACCGAGCTGCTTCACAACCCTCCAGATCCAGATGAACATGCCTCCCACCCAGTCCAGGTCTGCTCCTCACCCCAGGTGATGTCCCATCCCATCTGAGGCTTTCCACAGGCCCTCACCTACAGGGCTACAGCCTACCAGGAGGTCCAGCAGCACAGGCAGCAGCCCTTCCCAATCCAGGCACAGGCTCATCGGACACCACCGTTCCACCGGTTCCACTGATGCCACCGATGCCAGCCACGCCAATGATGCCACCAATGACACCAATGCACCCATGCCACGGATGCCACCCACGCCAGTCTCACCAGTGCAGACCAGACAGCCCCACTACACTGCTCCTTCCTCCACCCCACAGCCAAGCCGGCCTCAGTAACATCTGTCATCGGTATTGGACGACACCTCATGGCAATGGAGGGAAGGAGCTCTCAACATGACGGGGCTGAGCCCAGCTGTCTGAGAGCTTCCTAACACAACCGTCCCCTGTTGTCCTCTCGGGGCCGCGCACCCAGTGGCGGCTTCAAGCCAGCAGTCCAGCAGAGCCACCTCCACAAGCACCTGGACCGTTCATCCCCTGAGACTGGCACACCTCCGAGTGACCATAAGAGTGCCAGAGACTGGGTGGCTACCTGTTAGACTTTTATTTGGACACTTTACTTGGGTCATTTTTTCTTTAGCAGCTTGTACATTATAAAGATTATCTTTGCTTCACACACGTGCCTGCACGCACTATCTCTGACCACCATGCTGCATGGTGTTGGTGTGGCACCCTCCAGCCATACTGCATGCTCTCTTAGGTTGGTCCTGAGGCCAAGGTGGCACAGAGTCAGTGCCACCTTGAGGCAGGGTCGGGGAGGGTTCCAGGCTTGGGGCGAAGTTGTGGTGCTCCTGCTTGGTCAACACCTGGTGTGTCAGCCGCTCCAAAACTTCGTCAAACCATGGGCTGGAGGCATCCTCATGAAGTTCTGGAATGCACGAAGCGTCTTTGCTCCGCTCAGATCCACATAGCAGCTTGTTTGTACAGTCCCTCCTTGCTGCTCTTCTCCATGAATCCATCTCCGGACCCAAGATGCTTCTTGGCCGCCTCCCTTTTCTCCCGTAGAACAGTTGAAAGAGCCTGTAGATGGCTTCGCACTGTTGGCAGAACGGATGGTGGCTACCAAAAAGGAGTTTGTTGCAAATCTAAGGTGACATGACTGGATGCTGTTGAAGAGTCAAGAGGAAAGAATGAAGGCTGCAGAGGTCTGCACAGCAAGACGCTTCTGCTGATCTAAAGTGAGATCCAGGTTGAGTTGGCTCCCCCTTTTTATAGGAAATATAGGTTTCCCCTTATGTGTCCGTTTGCATCCTCTAGGCATCCTCTAGACAACCTTAAATATATGAGATAGGTCGCCTCTGCGAACTTTTTTTCCAGTTTCAATGCTTTGTTTGCAATGCTGAATCCGCTTTCAATCCTTTCCTCCCGTCTGTGCTAATAAACTGCGCGTCTGTTCTGAGTCCTGTTCCGCTTCCTCCCTGTGTCCGGTTTCCTCTGGAGCAGATTTGAGTTGCGTGGATGGCGCAGCCAGAATGGCCTAGTGGATGTAGGCGATGCGTAACGGATGCAACAGATACAGAACGGATGTCCCCGCGTATGCCTGCAGATGCAGAATGGACGCATTGGCTACCATTTTCCGCTCAAAAGTTTTGAGCAGCTCAAAACCTTTTGAAACAGATGAAATGTCAATAGACGGATGCTGGACGGATAGAGAGGAAGCCAAAACGGAGGCAGTGAGTACAGAAACGGAAGCATCACGTTTAACCAACGGGATGGCAAGTGTTTTCTCTCGTCATTTTAACACCCTGTTGGTGCAGTTGACAAGGGTGTAAGATCAAACTCAGAAAAGGGTATCATAAACTCATGGTTGCAATGCAATTCTAGCTAGCCAAGAAGCCTTGCTGAATGTCACTCATCTTGGTTCCCTGTCATTAAAAGCTTCTTTCTGACAAGTTCTTGCCTTCATTATTCAATTATTTCTTCAAGTGTGATTGTCCAGGGAATATTTCCCCAACATGCAGTGTTAAAAATCGTAAAACAACCCTTGTCCTTTAGAAAGTCAAGCCCCAGAAGCTCCAGAGACGGGAAGTCCAGGCATACTAGCAGAAATGTAGTACAGGGAAAAAAAACCCAAACAAAAGGAGATTGCTTCCTAACTACGGTTCTCTGAACTGCTTATGGCCCTGTTCACCAACTGCCCAATGGATGCCAAAACGTCAGTAAAAAGGACACAAACGGAACGAGGCAAAATGTTCCATCCGTTTGTTTCCGCTCTCAAAAGGGGCAAAACTTTGCATAACCGGAGCTGGATATACATCGGAAAGGAAAGGATCGGGGAAGGATGCAGGGCGGATGAAACCGATGCGGTAACGGAAGCCCCAGATGGATGGAAGCGGATGGGAGTGGATGACACATCCGTAGGGCTCCGGGGAGCCTCAGCAAAGGCGGATGTGGAATGGATGAAGTGATTGCCGAGCGGATGCCATGGGGGGCGCGGATGAAGCGGATGCACAGTGAAGCCTAGCGGGCACAGCGGAAGCCGAACGGTGCCGAGCGTTAATTGCGCATGCGGGGGGGAGCACTTGCAACGGCACGTGGATATAAAAGGGAAGCAGCTGGCACATGGCCAGCATTCCGAGGAAAGACCTGCTGGGCAGGATACATCGAGTCTTGCCTGCCCTGCCTGCAATGCCTGCCTGCAACACCTTGGCTGCAGCCTTCCTGTCAGCCTGCCTCCAAGCTCCTGGCTCAGCTTCCCTGCCAGCCTTGCTCTTCTGCCTGCCTGCCCAGCCTTGCTGCAGCCTGCCTCCCAGCCTCCTGCCCAGCCAGTCTGCTGCCATGCCCTTGGTGCCTGCCTGCCTGCCTGCCTTCCTGCAGCCTTCCTTGCCCAGGCTTCCTGCCAGCCTTGTGCTGCCAGCCTCCCTGCCAGCCAGTTTCCTGCCAGCCTTTGTGCCTACCTTCCTGCCAGGCTCTGCCGGCTTCCCTGCAGGCTTCCTGCACGCATCCCTGCCAGCCAGCAACCCACCCAACCATGGGAAGAACACCCACAGAACCGGTTGTTAAAAAAATTGAATCCCACCCCTGGATATACATTACCTTAAGATACTGCTACTACCATCATGTCAAAAGCACCGAAGTGCTTCTGTGTTGAAAAGATCAGCCAGTGACATCACTGTTGCCCAGAGGACACCCAGTAGGGAGCTTCTTTCATGTCAAACTGCCCACCAAAGTAATACCCATCTATTTACTTGCAATCACCTGCTTTTGAACTGCTGGGTCAACAGGAGTTGAAGCGAGTGATGGGAGCTCATCCTGTCATGAGACAGCAACCAGTCTCGAATGGGAACCAACCAATCATCAACCTAGTGTCCTAACCATGTGAGCCACTGGGCTCCTTGGGATCAGGAGCATAACATATGTGTTCTTCCTAAAGCCACTCCAAAAAATAGTGTAGAATTCTCATATTCAATGCAACTGGAGCAGATAATTATTAAGTATATTTTATTGCTGCACCAGTTTTTCTGTGACTAGTGTGGCCCTGATATACAATTAGAAGAACATGTAGAAACCCATTGACTAAAAGCATGCTAAAGCTCCCCAATGGACCATTCAGAAGTGTGCTTCCTCTGTCTTGCAGTCTGACAGAGTACAGTATCTTCAAATGTTGCTGTTTTACTGATATTAGGGTCATATATGTGTGGCCCTGGATACAAGTAGATTTAAGAATGTGTGTCTATACATCGGACAATTCAGATACTCACAAAGAAAATAGCTCATGACAACTTGTTCTGGAGTTGGGGGGGGGGGCAAATTACATTTGTTTTAGCTAAATGAAATATTTCCTTACTTCTTAGTTTTCTAATAAGAATGACGTGTCACTTCCAATTTGTGAAAGAATGCGAAATTAATCTGGTGCAAGTTTTCAAAGGGCTAGAGAGGACACATCATGGAACACTGTAACAAAATTGTCAAACATATTCAAATTGCAATGATAGGCTTCGGGCCACATGAGAGGATGGTAAGCAGCCTCATGACATGTCTGAAAAAGCATAAACCACGGGCAGGAATAGCTTGTTTTGGTGATTTGTAACACTAAAACTTCACAATCATTTTCAGACTATATGACAATGTTTGTACTACATATTGAAAAGAAGAATATTAATTAAAGTGTGTCTTTCATTCCCTTTTGCAAACAGAAATCCAATAGAGCAAGGAAGATTTAGATGCTTTTCCGTTAGAGTTATCTTGTCCTTGGAGGGATAATTTCTCCCTTTTTGGCATGGAAATAATATCCACTTGCTACTACCTACCACTCTACTTTTCTGGATGCAGAAATCAAGTCAGTTAAAAACTTTTTAAGGTATGTCAATATAAAAGCATTTGCTTTGCTGGTTAACTTTGATTTTTTATTCATTGTTATACTAGTAGAGACAAATATTTTATTCTTTTTGTAGCTGAAGAAGCAAACACAAGACTATTACTTGATAATAATGCTTTCTGGTAGAAGTAGGTATATCATAGATGAAAAGGAAACGTTAAAAGACTGCCACATATAAGCTATTAATGTAATTGTATTTTTAAAGCTGCCTCTTAAATTAGCTCCTTGAACTACAATTTAAACTTGTGTGGAATAGCAGTATCCAGTAATTTATTTGAAGGCCTCAACCTTTTGTTTAAGTCAACAGAATGTAAAGCATCTGAAATTTGCTTTCATATTGTTGAAATCACATAATATATGAGGCATGCTTGGTTGTGAAGCAGCTTGTTATTAAAATATAATATCATGTTCATCTGTGATTATTATTTTAATTCAGTGCTCTGTTAACTTATACCAAACTGCCTGAATCTTTTCAGTAACCACTTTCTACTCACCCACATTACATTTAATTTACACCAAGATGATAAAAATTTGATTTATTTTACAACAGATCAGTAATTGTGCTCTACAAATAAGTCTGTAATGATAATCAACAGCATTTTCAACATAATTTAATTTGTCTTCTCCCGAGAGGTAGTTAAATGCAGTAATAATAACACTACTGTTATGGACTCTGCAGCAGTTAATCATGGTCTGAATATGCAGACAGTCCCAATATTGTATTGACAGAAATTAAATTAACCATCAGCTTGGGCAATCAGTAGCTGTACAGCTATTAAAAGTAATAAAGGCAACAAACCCAAACCATGGCCAATTATGTTTTGACATGTAAATGAAAAAAGACAGATGCTTTAGATCTGAAATTTGTATTTTGTTGAAAGATGGTATCACAGATAAAACAGCTGCCCAGGTAAGAACTGTTTCAATGGTTATGAGTGATGTTTAGAAACAATTAGTAACATGAGTATGAGAGCCTTGCTGTCTATAGGAAGTACCCTTTACACAGGGGATCCTCCCCAATTTTAAGGGAAGCAATTACTGCATATTAATTTTCTTAAAAAAAATTATTAGGTCTCCAATGTGATCTTCATGATTGTTCAATATTCTTGGGAGGATCTACTTTGACATCTACCAGACTCTCTGTCCTATCTAATTTTCTTACTTTTAAAGATTAAGTACTTAAGAAAAATAAGTGTAAAGTTAGCATGCTGTGTTAAAAAAGTGCTAGTCTCACAGCTAAAGTCCCCCCATAAATAATGTATTTAGGCCTTGCATGGATTATAGAGTTATTCTTATGAAATAAAAATGAAACAAAGCTCTGTGCTTTGTTGAAAGGGGTTTTTATCTCTAATTGTCCAACCAACCAACAAAGATAGGCTGAGGTAGTAGAAAACAACCTGGTTGAATAGAAAGTCATTGTTGCGGTTAAACTGAAAGTAGAGTTTGCCAGAGCAGGACTACAATTATGTCCACTGGTCAGGTTCTACCTTGACACTCTTTCCACTTTCTGGAATTTCCCCTCTTGAATGCCCTTATCTCACTCAGTTCACAAACCATACTTCTAATATGCATTTTGCAACAAATCTGAGCAGACTTTTATACTCTAGTATAGGCACTTACAAATAAACACTTGGCACACATCTGCAGTATAAATAATACTGAAGAAGAAAGGTGCCTTCTACCCATCATAATAATTGATACTACCAGAGTTATAGAGGAAGATCTTCAACTGACTTTCTTCAGAGTTTCAAGTGGAATCATTCTGGGACTTTCACGTTTACAAGAATAATTAAATATATGCACTACAATATTACAATTTTAGTAAGCCTGCAATATTACAATTCTAACAGAAAACCTCCCAGTGAACTCCTCTTTTTGTGCTTTTTAAAATTCTTGATTTCCTGATTTCCTCTTCCCTGGTTCATTTCTTAGAACCACAACTTCTCATCTCTCACCAACCTCTTTGAAAGTTGGATACCACATATAGTAATGTTGGACTTGTCCACCAGAGGGCCAGAAAACAGGGCATGGATCATATCCTACAAGGCATGGCATTTTATGGCAACTTCTGTTTCTAAAAAAAAAAAAAAACCTAGGGATATGTGAAAGAGAAGAAAAGCATTGTCAACAACAATGGACAAAAAGTCCAGTTTGGTATAACAAAGCATGTCTTTTTTCCATCATGAAGAAACAGATTATTCATTATCATGAATAACATGCATCTTCATTTAAAACAGCTGTTTATTCAGGTGCATATTTCAAGTGAACTTATGTGCTATCTCCAACTTCATTTTTTCCAGAACAAAGACTTTGTAAATATGTATTGCATATTCTGTGACAACTGATCTATGTTGTGACATCTCATGTATGAAGAAAGGCAGAAGATCTCACAGCTATTTCATTGGTAAAATATATCTCTTCCTGATACATGTAAGGATGAATGTCATAACAAGATATCAACCATCATGCAGTTCAGAATGTATGTCTCTGTGTGTTATCAAATGCACAAGCATAAGTAGTGTTGAGTTACTGACAAGATGCAGAAAAAAAAATACTCTGGCATTCCAAAGGTCAAAAATCCAGTCCTGAAATTGAATGTACCACAGTATACATTTTTCTTTCTTTGGCACCTGCATAGTTTCTGAATTTTTTTTTTAGAGAATCAGTTATTGACATTAATTACTCTGTACATAACTCAACAGAGTTGAGTCACAAGTTCTTTTGGGCTTAAAAGCAATAACTACACCCACATGAGTATTTAAGGCTTTATTTTAAGTATGAGAAAAATGATAAAGCATACCATGAGACAGTAATCTCAAAATATTTCAAAATACATGGATATAATGAGGGAAAAAAACCCCACTTCCACAGACCTTACAGACCTTCTGCAACCCTAAAGAGATGATAACAAGTAGACTCTTTCAAAGCTACAAAATATGCAGCACCCTCCCATTTAAGTTTGCTAAATTTCATCCCATAAAGGTTTTATGATCAGCCGAAATCAGCTAATCATTTGTCCCTGTTTCTGATGGTTGTATCTCACTGGAGTTGGCCAAGGACAAGTCTTCCTTATCTGGTTCTTGGAATGCTTTGCTTGGTCTTGCAAAAAAGAAAAAAAATTAGACCGTCAAGGTTAAAGAATATTTCTGTCAGACCTGCCCCAGTCTGCTCTCTCAGGAAAGTAAGACTTGTGACTCTGTTTGGTGGAAGCAAAGGAAGTTTTACTAAAAAAAACTGGTTGCGGTAAAGTCAGGCAGAATCTGGTGATCCCACGTAAAATACAAAGCAATCCTTTCAAACTTCCAATCCCTCCCCTGATGGCCAGTCCCCTGGCCAGCTAATGTGGTGTCAGTATGATATTTTGAGAAACTCTGAAGTGTGAAACTGGCAACATTCCATTCTCAGGGCAAACGGCCTTGAAGATACAAGCCAGTTTTGTGATCTGGTCTTCTTCCATTGTCACTTCCCCCTCCCCATATCCCACCATTAGATGAACAGGTGTAGATTGCCCCAAATGCCTCCCCCCTCCCTTCCCCCTGGAACCCAGCAAGACTCCAGGCCAACAGCATAAATCCTGACAATATCTTTCTCAACGTGTTTGGATTAAGGGGAAGAAAAACCATCTTACTCCACATCAAGTTCCCACTAAGGGCAGGGTAGATAGAGTATAATTCAAGCATAACCCTTTGATGAGTAAATAAATGCTTGTTTAATTCTGTATTTCATACGCCATCATTAAAGGCCCTGTCACACTGGCAGATGGATGCAAAACATTTGTAAAAAGGACACAATGGATGAGAAAAATGTTCCATCCGTTGTTATCCGCTCTCAAAAGGGGTAAAAATTTGTATAACCAGAGCGGACAACACGGAAAGGAACGGACGGGGGGAGGACGCAGGGCGGATGCAAAGCGGATGCTCCACGGAAGCCTAGCAGATGGAAGCGGATGGGAGCGGATGACACATCCGCTAGGCTTCCGGGGGAGCGCAGCAAAGCGGACGCGGAACGGATACAGCGGATGCAGAGTGAATGCCAAGCGGATGAAGTGGATGAACAACAGATGCCGAGCGGATGAAGCAGATGCGGAGCGGAAGCCTAGCGGATGCCTAGCGTTCACTGCGCATGCGGGGAGGATGCATTGCGTCAGCCCCGTGGATATAAAGGGGATAGCATAGCTTCCCAAGCAGGTCAACATTCAGAGGAAGACCTGCTTCCAGAACATTGTCTGCCTGCCTGCCTGCCTGCCTGCCAGCGTGCCAGCGTGCCAGCTGCCAGCCTGCCAGCCTTGCCAGCCTGCTTGCCTAACCTGCAGATTCCCTGCCAGCCAGGCAGCCCCACAACCATGGGGAAGAAGAGAAAAGCACTTCACCATCTAACTGCCAGGCCCTGGCAGAGGGACAGGGCCCACCCCTCCCAGCCCCCTGGCCCTCACTCTGATTTGCTGGTTCTGCAGCACGGGCTCGCTCTTCTGGGCGCTGGGGGCTTTGCTGCTTCTGCTTCTTGAGGAGCTGATGATGCTGCTTATGGCGTTGGTTGCTTTCTGTGGTTGCTTACTCTGCTGATGCTGCTACTGGCGGTGGGTGCTTCTGCTCATGCTTACTCTGCTGATGCTGCCTTCTGGTGGTGGTGCTTCTGCTGGTGCTTATTCTGCTCAAGCTGCTTCTGCGCGTGCTTTGGCTGGTGCTTACTCTGCTGTGCTGCTCCTGGTGCTGGTGCTTCTGCTGGTGCTTACTCTAACTGCTCCTGGCTGCTGGTGCTCCTTGGTCCTCTTGGTGCTCCTGTCCTGCTGGTGCTCCTGGTCCTGCTGGCTGCGTGCTCCTGCGTGGTGCTCTGCTGCTGTGCTGCTCCTGGTCCTCTGGTCCTGGTGCTCGTGTGCTCTCTGGTGCTGTATTGGTGCTGCTGTCGTCTGCTGCTGGTGCTGTTTGCTGTGTGTCTGCGTTCTGGTGCTTACTCTGCTGCTGATGATCATGGGTCCTGCTGGTGCGTGCTGTGCTGCTACTGCTGCTGGTGGCAATACAACATCAAGGAGGAACATGAGGATGAGGTGCTGAAGTGCTGAGAGAGGAAATGAGTATCTATGGCAGAGGGACAAAGTCTATAGGGACACCAAAAGGAAGCAGGCTTCTTGGAGAGAGAAGGCAGAGAGCCTGGGCTACACTTCGGAGGTGCTCCTTGGCTGGTGGAAGCACATGCACACCTGGTACGGGAAGCTGCACCTCAAGGAAATCTGGCCAGGCTGCGGTCAAGCTGACGGACAGAGGAACTACGTCATGGCCAAGTGCGCTTCCTGGAGGGTGAGATCCGCCACCGAGGACAGCAGCCCCTCTTCACAACCCTCTCTCTCAGGCAGCCTGCTGAGAGCCAGTCCTTTCGGCAGAGAGTCAGCTCCTGTCTCCAGGCAGGTGTCTGTGGAGCGTGCCACGATGGAGACCCCCCCCCGACAGCTGTAGTACCCGTGGTGGGAGTGCGTGGAGGACCCCCTGATGGAGTGGGAGGAGAAAGGAGACGGCACTTCTACCACAGTCCAACCCACTCCACCCCCAGCTCCACCTCCACGCAGAAAGGCAGAGAGCCAGACAGGAGGAGCAGAGCCACACTGTCCTGCTGGAGAATAAGAACACCTCAGGAGCAGCGTTATATCTCCTCTCTCAGCTGGTACCACCCGATCTCTCATCCTCCAAACCGCAAGCCCTTCCTCACCTATGTGAACCAGACCCTCTCATGGACATGGGCAGGACCCCAGTACCAGGTGATGAAGGACGCGGATCACCGATCTGCTTCAAACCCTCCAATCCAGATGAACCTGCTCCCACCCAGTCCAGGTCTGTTCCTCCACCCCAGGTGATGTCCCTCCATTCTGAGGCTTTCCACAGGCCCTCACCTACCAGGGCTACGGCTACCAGGAGGTCCAACAGCACAGGCAGCAGCTCTTCCCAGTCCAGGCACAGGTTCATTGGACACCACCGTTGCCACGGTTCCACTGATGCCACCGATGCCACCCACGCCACCAATGCCACCCACACCACCCATGCCAGCCCTCACCCAGCTGCAGACCAGACAGCCCCACTACACTGCTCCTTTCTCCACCCCACAGCCAAGCCCGGCCTCAGTACATCTGTCATTGGGACTGGGCTGACCACCCATGGCATGGAGATGGAGCTCTCAACATCAAGGGGCTGAGCCACCCAGACTGGCACACCTCCGAGTGACCAAGAGGAGTGCCAGAGACTGATGGGTTACCTGTTGACTTTATTTGGACACTTGACTTGGGTCATTTTTCTTTTACAGCTTGTTATTTAAAAGATTTATCTTTGCTTCACACACTTGCTTTATTTATTTTATTCAATAAAGGTCTTGGTGGAAACTTTTAGAAATGGTTTAAGCCTTTGCATGCTTGGTGGATGGGTAATAGCTGTGGGTGGCAGGGATAACTTTGAGATGGGGTAATAGCTGTGGGATGGGCAGGGATATCTTTGGGATGGGTAATAGCTGTGGGATGGGAAGGGATACCTGTGGGATGGGTAATAGCTGTGGGATAGAATAAACCTCCAGTGCAAGCATCGTGGGAATGTATGGTTCCACCCTCCCAGGGTGCCACACCTATGGCCCTTCATTATCAATTAACAATATAGCATTGATCCACACATGTCAACATAAACACAACACTTTATTAAATGCCCCTGTTCATTGTAGGCCACCCAACATACATGGCCCAATCTCATCAGTGTGATGAGACAGGCTGAAGGAAGCATCCATTATCATCTATCATCCTGTCCTGGCTACTCCACTGCTCTAGCTGGGGAGGTTGTACCAGTGTTTCAGGAGGTTTGCGCTGCTTCTTCCTTCATGTGAGGCTCTGTTGGGGCCTTGCACATCCTAGTGTCTATCAGGTTTCAATCCTTGCCTCCATTCCCCAGGCTCCATGTCCCATTGCCTTGTTGGAGGTCCACGAGCCTGTTCTGGCAACACTGGGTAGCGGGGTGCGCATGAGATTGTGCAGGATGCAGTTAAGCTTCCACGATCCTCCTCACGGTCTTGGCTGATGCTGCATGGTGGTGAGAAGTTATCTGGAACGTGTTGGCCAGGATGCCAAAGGTGTTTTCCACCACCACCTTGAGCTGGACAGCCTGTAGTTGAAGATCCTCTTTTCATGGGTTAGGGCATCTGGAAGTTGTAGGCTTCATTGGGTAGGTTCTGAGGGAGAAGGAGTCATCCCCCACTATGAAGTAGGGCACATCTTGTGTGTCGTTGGGCAGGGGTCTGGATCTGGGGAGCCCACGATGAGGTTGCGTTCCAGCCCCTCCTTGAGGTCACTGGCGGTTGTATACCTGGGCATCTGAAGCTGACCCATTGCCTTGAAGAATCGATGTAGATGAACTTGTAGTCAGGCATCGACCATGGCGAAGAGGATAATGCTGAAGAAGCTTTGTAGTCAAAAATAGTGGACCCAACTTGGCTGGAGCTTTGCAGGGCCACGTGCTTGCATCTAGGCTCCAAACAGTGTGGGAGGTTCCACTTCTGATCCACTGCTCTGCAACTTTCTTCCATCCATTCTTTCAGTGGAGGGGCACTGGAGGAGCTCCTCCAGGTATTCTTCGATGATGGCCTGCACCACTTCTCTGACCCAATGCTGATGGTGTTGTGTGGCACCCTCCAGCCGTACTGCATGCTCCTGTAGGTGGTCCCTGAGGCCAGGTGGCGCAGAGTGAGTGCCACCTTGAGCCCAGGGTCCAGGCTGGGCCAGAAGTTGGTGGCTCTGCTTGGTTCAACCTGAGGTGTCAGCCATCCACAACTCATCAAACATGGCTGGAGGCTCTCATGAAGTTCTGGAATGCCGAGGGTCTTCGTTCCTCAGCTCCACATCAGCTTGTTGTTACAGTCCCTCCTCTGCTCTTCTTCTGATCCATCTCCGGACCCAGACGCTTCTTGGCCGCCTCCTTTTCTTTCGTAGTAGACAGTGAAAGAGCTGTAGATGACTTCGCACCTGTTGCAGACGATGGTGGCTACCAAAAGGACTGTTGTTATGATCCATGGTGGGACATGACTGGATGCTGTGGAAGAGCAAGAGCCAGATGAAGGTGCAGAGGTCTGGCACAGCAGGGGCTGACTGACTGAAAGTGAGATCCAGGTGAGTTGCTCCCCCTTTTTATAGGCAATATAGGTTTTCCCACTATGTGTCTTTTTGCATCCTCTAGGCATCCTCTAGACATCCTTAATATCCGAGATAGGTTCCCTCTGCGAACGTTTTTTCCGTTTTAAATGCTTTGTTTTGCAAGCTGCTCCGCTTTCATCCTTTTCTTCCGTCCGTGCTACTAATGCTGGCGCGTCTGTTCCACGTCCGTTTCGCTTCCTCCCTGTGGTCCGCTTTCTGGTGGACTGGATTTGAGTTGCGCGGATGCGCAGCGGATGGCCGTAGGGATGTAGGCTGATTGCAGAACGGAGTTCACATTTGCGGTTGCGGATGCAGAACGGACGCGTTGGATACATTTTCCGCTTAAAAAGTTTTGAGCAGCTCAAAACTTTTTGAGCAGATGAAACCTCAGTCGATGGATGCTGGATGGATAGAGAGGAAGAAAAACGGACGCAGTGAGTACAGAACGGATGAATCGCATTAACAAACGGATGGCAAATGTTTCTCTCCGTTTTACATCCTCTTTCCATCCGTTGGTGCAGTGTGACATGGGCTTAAGTGATGATGTAAATTTCCAAATATTGTGCACCAAAGTAAAAGCGGTAGCTAGCATTATCAAAATTTTCCTTACTACTGGGTATTAAATTTGAAAGTGAGCAGGTAAAGGAGACAACGATTGTGTGGACTAAATTTTTTTATATGCAATAGAACTAGACAATTGGCAGAAACTATGGGATAGAAATGTTAAATTGACTATGTTAACTGCATATAAAGAAAATTTGAATATTTTACAGATAGTACTTTGTGCCAACAAGATTGGTGAAAATATATAAGGATAGATCCGCTAAATGTTGGATATGTAATCAAACACCTGGTTCATATTACCATATGTGATGGACATGTCCACAAGCTAAAAAATATTGGATGAAAATACATATCTGGTTGGAAAAAATGATAAAGCAGCATATACACATGGAACCAGAAATAATTTTATTGGGCATTCTACCAAAAATATGATAAAAGGACTATATATTTGATTTTATATGTACTAACTGCAGCTAGAATTGTATATACTCAACAGTGGAAGTGTGATGAGATCCCGGCAGATGAGAATGTAAGTAAGAAAATACTAGAATGTGCAGAAATGGGTAGACTAATTCTTACTATTAAGGACAAAGAAGAAACTAAATACGTTTTGACATGGGACTCATTTTATTGATGTCTAGACAATAAAAACAGAAGTTAGAAAGAAAGGGACATAAATAGGATAAATGTTAAAATGGAAATTTGTTAAAGTGGATAAACAAAATATTATTGTTACTACAGTATTATGATAAATGTCATTGTAAACACCTTGATTATGATCACCTAAAAACAATTGTATCCAGACAACGTTTGATTGAAATGTAATTTTATATATTATATTTATAAAACAAATAAAACTTATAAAAATGTTCCTGACAAACTTCCAGTAACACTCTCAATTCTACCCAACTAAGATCCAAAATGATGAAATTTCATTCTTTAAATGATGAGATCTACATTCTTAATGTAGATTAAGATTAGATTCTTAATGTAGATTCATTCAATGAATGAATCTTTTTTTTCCCACTTTGAATCAGTTAATTTAGCTCATTGTTGCTTTTAAAGCAGTGTTTCTAATCAACATTAGGAATGTATAGTGCCAACACATAGGGAAAGTTGGAAAAGTTTACTTTGAAATGTTTTCTCTTAACTGAGTGAGCTAAGCATTTTTTTTTCCTCATTTCCATTGATAAACAATGGATTTCATTTTTCCAAAAAGTGTTTTGTTCTTTGTTCTTACTGTTCCTGCCTTTGGACAGAAAGAATGGCATTAGCAACAATAAAACATTTCATTTTTCTTTCTTCTAGGAGGATGATGATGCTACACACGTATCCAATAAAAATCCACATTAAAAATGTAAGATTATGCTGAGAGATAATAATGAGTCTATTTTAAAATCTGAACTTGGGTTTCTTGACACCAGATGCATTGACTTTAATGTGGTCATTCTGAAACAAAGTAAATTCAGTCTATACCATGAAACCTCAGAACTTTCAAACTGTTAGAGATCTGATTTTATCAGTGTAATCTTAAACTGGGAAATCACATATAACATATATATATGTTAATGACTTGGCCAAAGCCAGTATTATTTGTTTCTTTGTTCCTCTGAATTATTTATATGGTTTCCCAGAGATGTTGCTTTAAAATGGGTGGATATATAAACTTTTAAAATAAGTTTTCCAAAAACGTATATTCTATTACTTGGAAAGTAATAAACATCTATCAAATACATAAGTATTTATTTGTTAATTAATAAGCATAGTGACTTTGAATAGCTAACAATGTATAAAAATATAACAACACAACACAAAAAGAAAAACAATAACTAGTATCTATAACTGTCCCCTCAAATCTCCACAATAAACTTGTATAAACTTGTATAAACAGAGCTGTCTGAATTTTGAGGGGATTTTGTTTTACTGAGCAGGTATGTCTCCTTGGTGAAATTGTTTTACAGAATGGATCCAGGACACCCATACCAGCTGTAACTGGTAGGAAACACAGAAACAATTTTGTAAATTGTTTTTATATTTTATATTATATTTGTAATCTGTTTTACATGTAACCTCTGCCTGCATAACTACCTTGTTTTCCCCTCCTCCTTACATATCACTTTACATCCAATACCCATGTCAACATTTTATGAAATAAGTGGCAGCTCATGAAAGCTTACACTTCTTAATATATTGGTCTGAAAAATGTTATCAGATTCCTGACAGGGCTACCCTCCTATAAGTTTATTTTAACTTATTTTGGTGGAATAGGTTAAGATAATTATCCTTCTGGTGGGAGGGAAGGAGGGAGAGGGAGGGGGAAGAGGGAAATATATTCTTGAATTTTATTCAAGTATCAAGAATATTCGGCTCCTATTTACTTTTAAATTAAAATGAGCTTTTATCAAATTATTAACAAGCAGGATCATTACAATATGAAAAGCCAGGAGGTTGCTATGGAGTAGTTAAGATGTTGCTATGTGACTTTGGTGTCAAAAAGTGGAATCATAACTGTCATGTCAAATCACATGGAGGAAAAAAATATTCATTTTTTAATTAAACAGAAGCAACTATATTTTATTTCTTGGCACTTTTTAATAATATAATTGGGTGCAGGCTTATTTTGGTAGCCAAATATAGTTACTTGCAATCAAGGAAAGATCAGCTTTCAAATAAAATCATGTTTCAGTCTGCATGCATGGAAGCTGTGGGGTCTGTTTAATGTAGGAATGTGGTCCAGGATCTCACATCTACCACATCACTGATAGCAGTATCAAATGAAGTGTTTAAGAATAAGCCAAAATTCCATGTATGGGTTACTATCAAAATGAGATAATTGATATATTTTTCACTAATGTGATGGCAGTCCTGTGTTGGCTCATGGCTGGCATTAATACTTCCTTTTTTTTCTCCATGATGATGTAGGGAAAAATATGATATATCGATCTGTCTCAGATTTAAAGTCAAAATCAAATGAAGTATTAGTACCGCTTTATAAAATCTTAATAAGACAACATCTGGAATACTAAATCCACTTTTGGTCACCACAGTACAAAAAAAATTTTGAGATTTTGGAAGAAGTGTGGAGAAGAGTAACTAAGATGATTTACAGCCTGGAGAGTAAAACATATGAAGGTTGGTTGCAGGAATTTGGTATGGCCAGTCTAGAAAACAGAAGTAGGCCTGCCATGACAGCAGTATTCCAGTATTTGAAGGACTACCACAAAGAAAAGGGGGTCAACTTATTTTCCAAAGCACCCAAAGACAAAGCAAGAAACAATGGTTGGAAATTAATCAAGGAGATAAGCAGTGTAGAGCTAAGGAGAAATATCCTAACAGTGAGAACAATTAACCAGTGGAACAACTTTGCCTTCAGAAGTTGTGGTTGCTTCATCACTGGAGGTTTTTAAGAAGAGACAGAACAGCCACTTGTCTGAAATGATATAAGGTCTCCTGCTTGGACTTTCTGTTGTTAGTTGCAAAATCATGTTCTACCCATTGCGACTCCATGGGCAACATTCCTCCATGTCTTCCTGTCATCTACCTTGTTCTGGAGTCCATTTAAACTCACGCCTACTGCTTCAGTGACTCCATCCAGCCACCTCATTCTCTGTCGTCCCCTTCTTCTTTTGCCCTCAATCTTTCCCAGCATTAGGCTCTTCTCCAGTGAGTCCTCCCTTCTCATTAGGTGGCCAAAGTATTTGAGTTTCATCTTCAGGTTCTGGCCTTCTAAAGAGCAGTCAGGGTTGATCTCCTCTAGGACTGACCAGTTTGATTGCTTTGCAGTCCAAGGACTAGAAGATCTCCAAAATCCCTTCCAGTTCTACTTTGATTGATTATTCCTAATGATTCCAAGGGTCATTAGACAAAACTTCTTGCTTTGATTTTGTTTTGGCTTTTATTTTGGGAGGAAAAAATGGTTCCCAATTACCAGGATTTTATTAGTTTGCTGATACTAGGGAGAATAAAATGTAACAGAAGCAAAGTAGTTAAAAGGATAAAGCATTAGGAAAACTTTTTTCAGCTCCAGGTCTTATATAAATATATCCCTACAATTTCTTTCAGATTTAAAAATACATCCTTTGATAAAAACAGACATGGGCAAATAAAGTCATTCTAGATAATGTGCTTATTATTTTAATTTGAATTTTCACATACAATATGCATTCATATAAAAATGATCTGAACTAAAGGATGTATAAATTGGTTTCCTTCCAATCACAAGCAGATTCTAAAATGTGTTCTTGACTTTGCCTTCCACCCGCTTTGCAGTATTTCCTGAGTATTGATGACATCATCTTAACCCTTATGGTGGGGGAGGAAAAGAGGAATAGCAAGGCCAGGAACGAGGAGGGGGAAGGTGAGAGAAAAGGAAAAGAAACTTCCTTGGCAACCAAAATACCTTTAAGTATAACATAATTACCATCTCGCTGCCCTTTCTCCCCCTGCTGGGACTATTCAACAAACCCTACAACATACACTTAAATCTTCAACTTCTCAGAGACATACACGCAGATGGGAAAGATTTGATTAAAATTACAGTGCTTTAGGTTCGGCTTCACCTATTAAGAAAAAAAGGATCTAGTGCTGGACTTTTTTTTCCTGAGAAATAACTAGGCCACAGTAATTACAGACAAGGCCCTGCTGTGCAACATGAATAGGATCCCTGGAGTGGTATTTTCCTCTTACCTGTCTGTGAAGGGCTGTTGACATCAACATGAATGATAACTGTGCCAGTATTTTTTTCATATATATATATATATATATAT
>BHFT01020554.1:0-14288 GCA_004320025.1 Laticauda laticaudata | reverse complement strand
ATATATATATATATATATATAAAATGAAAAGAGGAAGAAGGGTGATTTTGGCAATGCAGTGGCAATTTTGGTTGACTTAGAAATATGAATAATTTTTGGATCTCACCTTTTCTATTCTTTTTATTTTTCCTCGTTTTTTATGAACTCTGTTCATATTATTACCATCTCTACAACTATCCTGACAAAGAAGTTGGTCTGAGAGAACATGATTGGATCAAGTCATTCAGTGAGTTTCCAGATCTGAGTATAAACTTGAACCTGGGTTACTCCAGCATTATTCCAGCAATTTAACTGTTATATCTAATGCATTTCATTCCAGTTAAGTGATTGCCTGGTATCTAACCATCATCTGTCTGTCTGTCTGTCTGTCTGTCTGTCTGTCTGTCTATTTATTATCTATCTGTCATCTATCAAACATCCATCAACTATCATCTATCTCTATCCATCCATCCTTCTATGTATCCATCCATCCTCCACATTAATTAAAATGGAATTGAAAGTATTATTATATTTTACTTTGGTTTGAAAGGCCATTAAAATTTTCAAGTTTTCCTCCAACACCCTGACTTATAATTTACATATAAAAAGTAAACTATAGCTTAGAGTTGTAGCATCTTTCTTAAAATAAGCAAAGCAAAATTCATCGTACTGGCAATTGTTATGGGTGAATGATGTGGTAAACTGTTCACCCATTCAAAATTCAGCAACAGCATATATGCCACAAGAGTAGTGAACTGTTTGAGCTGGGCCATGAGACTGATTTTGGCGACACAGTGGTTAGAGTGCAGTGCTGCAAGCAAACTCTGTCCACAGTTTGAATTTGAACCTGATGGGCTTAAGGTTGACTCAGCCTTTTGAGGTTATAAGAGAACCCAGCTTTGTTGGGGGCAATATGCTGACATTATAAACTGCTCATATAATGTTGGAAAGCATTATGGGCCAAATATAAGTGCTATTGCTATTTTGGGATGTACATTCTACTATCATGTTTAGGTCTCCCAACATTACAATAGAAGAACTTCCACGTCCTCTTCCAACTTACTGAATACCACAATTAAGTATAAACTACAATGATGTCCAAATTTAATTTTAAGAAACCAAAAGCTTCAATACTCCTGTTCACCATCGAATATAATTTTTTTTCAGAGAATGAAAGAGAAAGCGAGTCTCAGAATCAAGATCCTGCCTTACAGTTTAAATCAAAGAGTATATGGGTGAACCAATGGTCTCTGATAAAAAACACTAGTCTTTATGAATTGGCAAAATTGTGTTAGCAGCACTATTAATCAGAACATTTATTGTCAGAAAAGCCCTAGGACACTTAGGGGAATCTCTGTATCCACTCAGTTTCTGTAGTGTTTTTTTTTTAAGAGAAGGGATGTTGCTTACTGAAACTGGATGTTTCCATGTATTTTCACAGTTATAATGATAATAGGTTTGTGTACATTGCAGAATCAGGCTGTGCCGATCCAGCTGCTTTTAGCTCACATTAATCACACCCTTTTATTCAAAACAGTATAACTCTGATCTAACCCAATTAAGCCGGTGATGTTTAGAGAAAGAGATTAATATAGCTCAGGAAAGCATAACCTTTGCCCAAAGAGATGTCTTAAGATAATGAGCTTGATTCAGTGGGCTGGATTCAAAGAAAGGTGTGTTTTGCAAGTAGACATCTATTTGTAGACACTAAATCAGCAGGCAAATAAGTGTGTTCAGGCAGACAAGACTCAACCATACAGAGCCAAATGTGTAATTTTAAAAGCAAATGTTAAAAGAAACAAAATTTAAAATAAAGTGTGTTTTGTTTAAATTTAACTAACAGGTTTGTTAGTGCTAAAAGAAAAAAAAAGATTATTGCATGTTATAGGAGTTATTTTTAAATCCAGATCAAAGTGTTTATAGTCAATGTATAGATTATGGAAAGAGCTTAGATTATTACTGAGCCATGGTGGTACAGTGGTTAGAATGCAGTATTGCAGCTAATTCTGCTGACTGCCAACAGTTTAACAGTTCAAGTGTCACTGGATCAAAATTGACTCAGCCTTCTATCCTTCCAAGGTCAGTAAAATTAGGATCCAGATTGTTGGGGACAATGTGCTAATTCTGTAAATTGATTAGAGAGGGCTGGAAAGCACTGTGAAGTGGTGTACACGTCTAAGTGCTATTGCTACTGCTATCCAATTGAAAAAAAAAGACCCAACATTTAAGATAACTTTCCTAAACTCGTGCTTCCATGTAAACTAAAATATTTTTTTAAAAAAATATTCCTGTTCTAAAATTAATTTATTCAAGGAGACCAGACTAGTCTTTCTTTTGGAAAATAACACGTGCCAGTCTTTGCTGTAAGTTTAACATATGATATATTTTCTTATTCCCATGGCTTGATTCTTGGAGGGAGAGAAGATTTCCAAGTCAAGATTGTTATTTGATCTTTTGAGATACAATTTTTGAGACTCAAGGAGTTGAGTATGAACAAGAAATTCTTCCTTGGTTTCCGACCATTCATCATAAAGTCTAATTTGAGGGGTAACACATCTATCACTCTCTGATCTTTAACTAGAGTAGGTTTTTTAAAAAAGATTTCCAATGTAAGGCTAGATTTTCTCTAAATTTCTCCCTCCCTTCCCCCCTCTCCCTGTAAATATAAAATATTAATTATTTAAATAATAATTTGGATTAACCATTGGGAAGAAAAAGAATCAATTACACCATATCTTAATGAAACAGCCACAGATTTAGCAGTTTTCTCCCATTAGGATCACTTACAGTGAGTCCCAAGTAAGATTTGCAAAATCTCCTCATGAAATTCTAACTCAAATGAATTTGTATGTGAAAAAGAAAATTGTTCCACTTACAGATGTTGTTTATTCAACAGGCAGGTGCATATGGAATCAAAGTTAAGAGAAATTTAACATCTGATAAGAGTTCTGTCCCATTTTGTGCAAGTCAATTTGCATCGGATTAATATTTTTCAAACATTTCTCCTTAAACATAGCAAAACTACTGGTATGGTCATACCATTCTCCTTTACACCTTAGATATAACTATTTTTAATGATGATATTTTTACTTTTTCTGCATCTTATATGCATCGCATGCATGCAGTATGTTACCTCACTGGTTGGATCAATTCAAATAAATAAGTGAAAAAAATAAATACAGATGTAAACATCTGGTTTATTTGAATATTTATGTCACATACATTCTAATGAGACACTTCAAAATTTTGTAGAAGAATACCTATTTACAAAGAATCCAGCAAGGGACAACTGTTTTCCACTCTGCTAACATTCTCCCAAATGAATGTTTCCATCTCATTGCTTCTGTATTTGTTTTTTTTTTACTCCATGGAAAGGTTTTAATGGATATTATTTAACAAAAGAAGAAAACTTTATCACTTTCTTATGTAACGCTAATTTGACAATAAAACTGTCAACAAGGAGGCAAGATCAGTCTCAAGCAAAAATCCCGAAACATCTAAGTGGAATTTGCATAAAATAGTTCTGGTATTATTATTCACTGTTCTTTCCTCGACAGATATGTCAGGGTCTTAAAACCTAAAAGAACAATTATGCTATTGTAACTCTCTGAGGATTCAATGGGTGTGTCTTTGGTGAAAAAGTGCTATTAGAGCTTTGAAAAGCAGTAAAAACGACCGCCCAAGGGGCTCTTTAGCTAGTCATTTGCAAAGAATGCCAAGACTTTAAAGTGTCTTCAAGTACATTTATATAGCTCTTTGTGTGTGTGTGTGTGTGTGTGTGTGCTGTGAAAAAAAACTGCTAATAATTAATACCTATAACATTTTTAAACATTTGCATTAGCTATAAATATTTTTTCTAAAAAAAATCCCTCCTCTTAATAAAGCCATTATTGATTAACTTAAAACTGTGATTTTGGGAAGAATGAGTAGATGTTTCTGACAAGCTTATTGCTCAGAATTGTATTGAAGCTTTTTTGGGTTAAGCTAATATTGAAGAAATCATTGAACAATTATGTACCAAAACAGGAACTAATCAGTAAATCCATTACTTGAACAAGCTAGTTAAACTTAACATGTCTGCACATTAAAAATGAGGGATTGATAAGTCATGCATCATTACAGCAAGATGTGCCATAAAAGTCAGTGATCCCAATTTCAATTTATATTAAATCTGCTGATGACTTTAGTGCAGAACTCAGCTGAAACTTTTGTGAAAGTAGAAATGCTGAACTGTAGCCAAGGAACAAGGAAAGGCTCTGTACACTGGACAAAGAAAAAGACACATAAAGTGTAGAAGCAATGAGTCTTGCTGGAACTATATGTGTATAATGGGGAACTCAAATGTTCTTTTGACCTTACTAAATAGCAAACTGTCATCCAAATTATTCTTTCTGGTTCTTCTTGGTCAAGTAGAGCAGGTTGCACATATATTTGTTTTTCTCCAGAAGGATAAAATTCCTGCCAGTTGATTATCTGAAAGTAGATATGAAACTCTGAGATTCAGCTCTTTCCACTTCTCCTCTTGTAACAAAAGGAAATGTCCATTTGAAAACCTTTGCAACCCAAATGCTTGTTGAGGTTACAAGTTCCTCTGTTTATCTCCCCTGGAAGGCATTGCACAAAACTGATTTGGCATGAAAGATGAAATAAGCTGAAGAAATCTTATGTTAAATGTATTTATCATTGTAAAGCTTAATAGAAAGATTGCATCTTTAAATATCTTCTCCTCAAAAAGAAAGGGGAAAAGATCTTTCTATACAAAGAAATCCATCAAGTAAAAAACTATGGTTCTGCTAATTTTTATTCATAACTTAACCAAATATATTACAAATGAAGAAGCATTCAAACATGCCATCCACCGGCAGTTTGAAGCAGTATACTGTAATAGAGAGGGAACGTTTTACCATTTAATTCTGCTGATTTTATAAATTGGCCCTTCGATATAGTAGAACTCAAGAAATGAATTAATAAACTTTAATTGGTGCAGATGCTAGCCAACCTATAAATGCATTTCAGAAAAATACTTTTTAAAAAGGCACAGAATTAATATTCCTCATACCCATTGTGACAGAACCATGGTAATTATGAATTTGGCAGCATGTACTTTAGATTGGCTAGAGACCAGGTTGATATATATTATTTGATTATAGAACGATTCATTATAAATATGGCAGATCTATCTGTATTTCTTCCTAGGAATGTAAATTAGCATGAACTGTTGGTGATAGATGGTTTTCTGATTGAAATGTGTATACAGTTACAACATAGGCGGGGAGAGGGAGAGAGAGGGAGTGGGAGAGAAAGAGAGAGAAAAGGAGGAAAGAAAGAAAAAAAAGGAAGAGAGAGAGATAAAACTCTGTGCTATTATTTTTAATTATTCCATTATTTATCATGTGTTAATATTTTACACAGTCCCTACATCTAGAGTGATTTTTCTGCCTTTCTTTTGCCCAGGACTACCACATATTTTTCAGGGTTTACATGCATTCAATGTCAATAGTCCAGAGCATAAAATACACATGTGTTTAACAAGAGTTGAAAGGGACCTTGGAGATCTTCTAGTCCAAGCTCCAGCTCAAGCAAGAAAACTGAGGATGCCAAACTCTGAGTAGAAATCCTGGGAAAGGTGTCAGAATAATACTTAGAAGAGACCTTGGGGTGAACCCTACACCATTTCAGAGAAATGGCTGTCCAGTCTTTTCTTAAAAACTTCCAGTGATTGAGCACCCAGAACTTCTGGAGACAGGCAGTTCCACTGGTTAATTGTTCTCACTGTCAGGAAGTTTCTCCTTAGTTTTAGGTTGCTTCTCTCTGTTCAGTTTCCATCCATTGCTTCTTGTTTGCATTCTGCTTCTTTGGAAAATACATTGTCCCCCTTTCTTTGTGGCAGCCCCTTAAAAGCCTGTTGCCTATCACACTCTTGAGTAAAGCATGTGAGCCATTTCCTCCTTTCAGTGGTCTGAATAGGATAGGAAAAACTATCAGACTGGGATCCTAGCCATAACTGAACCTATCAAGAACATATGCTCTGAGTGACAATCAGGATATGAAGCGAGTTATCCATCCCTGGAGTGAGAATACAGAGAGGAAGTTTTATCTCCATAGCATAGTACACGAGCTGATGTGCATGGGATGGAATGGCCTGTGGAAGGTTTCATTTAGGGTTGTATTAGTAAGGGAAAAGGGATTGGAATGGAAGTGGGGTTGTGAGTGAGTAGAATTGTGATTTAATGGTATGGACCTAGGACCATTGAGATATGTTTTTGCACATTACATCCTGAAAATTGACAAACTGAGCAATGTGGGAAAATTCAGAGATCAGGGTGCCTGTTGGGGTAGTATTGACAGTTATGGGGAAACAGTGGCTAGATTATGAAGACTGTAGTATATCGCAGATCCCTCCTTCTCAGTTGCTGTGCCCTCTTCTGCATCTGCTAGTAAGGAATAACCACATCTATCCCCAACTAGATAAACAGGCATATTCCTGAAGACTTGTTGCATTTGTTCATGAGATATTGACAATGGCCAGGATTATTGCCCTAGAGATAGCTAGACTACAATAAAACCTTCCATATGTGGCTGTCTTTGAAATGAAACTCAGAAACAACAACTGAGTGCAGCAGGCAAATTGCAGGGAAAGGGGGACTGCTACTGCAGAATAATACCTACTTTGTGGTGACTTTACTGCTTTCAGACTCAGTTCAGAGTGATGGTTATTACTTTTAAAGCCATATAAGATGCAGCATCAGGATATTTATGGGACTGACGGCCCAATGCTATGTAGCAATAGCAATAGCACTTAGACTTATATATTGCTTCATGGTGCTTTACAGCCCTCTCTAAGCCATTTACAGAATCAGTATATTGCCCCCAACAATCTGGGTCCTCATTTTACCAATTGTGAAGGATGGAAGGCTGAGTCAAACTTGAACCAAACTGCCAAAATGCTAGCAGCCAGTGATCAGCAGAAGTAGCCTGCAGTACTGCATTCTAAACAACTGCGCCACCACAGCACAGTAAGTGCACCTATCCTACAAAGACACCTGGAGAAGACTGATGTAAAATAAAATAATGAAGTGGATCATCTTTGTCCTTATTGTAAAACCTTCTGCCCCAAAAGATATGCCTCTTCAGATATTTAGGAAGATGCTAAAATTGTTCTTATTAAAGTTTGATGGCTGAGCCATAATGATGGGCCATCGTGTATATTTATTGGAATTCATTTTAAAAAATTATTTTACTTTGTTTTTGTTATGTTATCTGGCCTGCCAGAATCTTAGGACGGATGATGTAAATATTTTTGTAATATACAAAAAAAAAAAAAAAAATACCAGAGTTGCTTATANNAAAAAAAAAAAAAAAAAACTACCAGAGTTGCTTATAATACCCATAACATTCATCCCAGATCCTAACTACGGTATTATTTCTGTTCATTGTTTCAATCTCTAAAAAGTTCTTCTTTGTGCTGTGCACAGGGCATCTGACTGAAACTCTCTAAGAGAGTTGCATCTTATTTTTATGGATTATTCAGCTACTTTCTGCAGCTGCAATATAATCACAGGGAAAGACACATTTGGTTTATCCATGCACATTGGAGCCTGTTTTTGTTTTTGAACTGGAAGCCTTGCACAGTCCTAATAACTTGTAAGACAACATAATGTGGATTTTAAGATTTTATCCAAAGCAAAAGTATTGGAATTAGGAATGGCAAATGAAGGAGAACAGAACTATCTATTTACAATGTCAGTAAAGAAGAAGAGCAAAAAAATAATAATCTGATTTTGTATTTTTATCTATACTCCTCATTTGTCAATGCAAATCAGAAGGAATTGGACAAATAATAGAGTGCACTGCAACAGCCAGATTTATTTTACATCCCTGGGATTATATATGCATCTTTACTGAGGTTCCACCTGTTTCAAGACAGCCAGATTAGACTTTATGCATATTGATCTAGATCACATAGCATGTGTACGTGCACACAAGTGAGAGAGTTATGGCATATATGGCATATATATGAAATAAACATACGAGGCTTCTATATCAGATCTTAATTTACTGCAACATTCTCTTGCTGGCATTTGTACCTACATGCATTTTATTACTCAATTGGGTGATTTAGGTTTCTGCAGGAATAAATTATGCAAGAGTGAATGGCTAGCACTTTATAAACATAAGACTGATACAAGCACATCTTTTATCTGTCCTTGAATTTTAGGATTATCTTTGGCCTTGCATAAAAAATATGTCTTAAGCCTCCTAAAGGATAAAGGAATGTGGCAGCATTGCTTCTGCAGAATATTATTTGCACAGCAAACCTAAATATCTGCCTTGTGTTCTTTGCTGTAATAACTATTATTTTAACAAAAGACATGGGTCTTTTATTTATTTTATTCTCTGACCAAAGGTGCTAAATTTGTCCATAAATCCTACTTTTGCAAGAACATTGAATATGAGGTTGCAATCTAAATATCAATTTACATGTGTCTTATCTATGCGTACAGAAGTGTTTAAAACATAAATAATTCTGTTTGATGCATTATATGGTGAGGGGCTTCAAGTCAGTTTTGACTCATAGTGACTATCTGAATTAACTCTGCAGATTTCTTGGCAAGATTTGAGAAGTCATTTGCCAGGGGACCTCTTCTTGGGACAAAGGGAAGGTGACCGGCTCAAGGTTACCCAGTTAGCTTTGTGACCAGAACTCACAGTCTTCCCATTTCTAGCCTGGTGCTTTAACCACTACACTAGACTAGCTCTCTACATGGTGTTATGTGAGCTAAAATAGAGAAAATAAAAGATACTGTAGGCAAAAAAAATCAGAAAGTTTTGGGTTAAGTCATTGTCATTAATTCAGTGGATCTTGTATCATGATAATGGTTTTATTTCACATTTAGCCTTTCTGTCCCTAATTTACAAATGAAACAGGCAGATAAAAGGTAAGCACACTCTTGCATAATTGTCTTATTCCCCCCCCCCCTTTGTGTCAGCCTACTCATAGGATTNCCCCCCCCCCCCCTTTGTGTCAGCCTACTCATAGGATTATAACAATAAAGTGAAAGTGAGTGAACAATTTCCCTTTTATTTCTTTTCCTGCAGCTCCTTGAAGTACTTTCAAAATAGTAAAACTTGAAATAGAAAAGAAACCACCTTTTGATATGAGGGTACTCTGGACCTTCAAGGGGTATATCTACAACAAGAGGTTTATCTACATTTTCTTTGGAAAAGTTCTGATCATACTGTATGAAATGTCACAGACTATAAACTGCACATTATGTTTGAATATTTCTCTCCACATTATTCAATAGGACCAGCCATGATACAATTAAAATCAAAAACACTTGAAGCAAGTTGTTGCATCAATATCTTCAAAGTGCAGGTAGATTGGGGATAGCCTTTCATCCTACACTTTCAATATTTCTAATTTTATTGGTTATTTTAAAACTACAAAATTATGAAACTTTATTCCCATGTATGATCACATGCAGCTGTATACTAATTTGTTTACAATTACCAAACAAACTCTTAAGTTATTTGCCTTAGGTTTTCTGCAAATATGAAGAGAACTATTTTAAAATGGACATCTCAAGATCCTCCCAGCTTGAGACACTCACGTCAAAGAGCCCATGTAGGGCAATCATTTATCTGAACAATTATGGATGGAGAATTCTTTTTCTTGATGGTTTCTCCTTTTGGCTGTTTGAAACTTATAAAGGAGCGGACAAGGCAGGCTGTCCAATAAATGCCACACATTCAGTTGATATTAAGATAATTTTACTTTCAAATAAGAAATAAAAGGAAAATAAGGCTCAGCAATTCCATTATTATTTGCATTTTAGTGACATTTAAAAGTAAAACAGTGTGATATGATAATACATACAAACATAATATACATTTAGAATTTATGTACGTAATTGTGGGAGGCAGGATCACAACACTTCATATATTTATTTCCATAATCCTTAATAAATTCTGTTGAAGAAAGTTAGAACTAATAATAATAGATTTCCAGAAACAGAGCTTAACTCCTGGTGAGTACAAAGGTACATCCTGTAAATTACCTTATCAACAATAGAGAAATAACTTGCCATTATCTTTTTCTAGCTTTTAACTTCCTAATCTAAGGAATAGTAATGATAATATCTGAATATTAACAATATTTCTATACAACTGTTCAATTCCTGGAGAAAATAAATCTGTGTGGTTGCAATCAATCAATTAAATTTTCAAATAGAATTCTTGGCAGTTCACATAAGATACAACCACAAAATAAAATAGTTGAAAGCAATTATGTCTGTTAAATATAAATTTAAATATATGTTGCAATTCAAAAACTGTTTGAATTAACTCCATCTTTTACCATTCCTAAATGATATCAGGGATTCTATTATTATATAGTATACATATAGTCCATGACTGACGAAAGTTTGACCACCTGAAGTTACGACACTGAAATGACTTATGACTATTTTTCACACTTATGACTATTGCAGCATCCTCATGATTTATATTTAGATGTTTGACAACTAACTCACATTTATTACAGTTGCAGTGTCCCAGGATTGTTTTGCAACTTTTTGACAAGCAAAGTCAATGGGGAAACCAGATTCACAACAACCGTGTTACAAATTTAATAACTACAGTGATTCACTTAACAAATATGGCAAGAAAAGTTGTAAAATGGGACAAAATTCACTTGACAAATTTATCACTTAATAACATAAATTTTGGGCTCAATTGTGATCATAAATTGAGGACTACCAGTAATAGCTTTTAGTTCCTGACAAGCAAATGGCTACTTTTTGCACAATTTCAATTTTGAATTCCTATACAGGCAGACTCATATAAATCACATTTCAGTAATCTAACCTGGATATGATAAGAGAATGAGTTACTGACACCAAAGCCTCCCACTCCAAATAAGGCCACAACTAGAATTGTAAACAACACAAAGATTCTCATGGGCAAGACTTCTATTTCTAAATTCAGCAGCAAATGGAAATCCAGAAATAATTGTAATTGATGGGCCTGAGCAACATTGACCTGTTTAAAAGGTCCAAGAGAAGTTCTTGTTCCTATCCATGCCCTAATGAAGGATGAGAAATCCAATGAAGATCCCAATGCACTGAAACAACCAATAGGGTTTCCATTCCATGCCAAATCTGATTGAAAAAGCTCTAAATAATTGTTAAGAGAATAATCTTTGGTTTACATGAGCTGCAGTGAAGCAAGTACAAACAAAAGAAAATGGAAATCCAGATGTACTGTGTAAAAGAAGATTTTATTCTCAAGAACAAAAGCTCTGATCTTGAAGGTAGGCTATGTAGAAAATGGTGTTTTCATAGGGAACTGTGAACTTGGAATATGGTTTGTGTATATGTTGGTTTCATCATGTCCTTCCTATGCAGTTTGGGATTCCCCTGCTTCAAGTTTTGATCCTATGTGAAATCTAGAAAAGGTAGCTTGCCTTCACCTTCAGACATGCTGACTCCATCTGCCAAGTCTCCCCACACCCACTCCAAAGGAATTCCTGTCTCCCCATGGAGCCAGTGAGATGCCAAGAAATTGAGGTGAGTTTGAAGGCCTTTTGAGCTTGTAACAATCTACTTTCTCTAGAGCAGGTCTACACATCATGCAGCCTGTGATAACCCAGGACATGGCTTGAAGGCAACACAGACAGAGAACCAGTATGAGTCCCTTTATTGGTTCCAACTTTGTCCTCAACATCCTGTTTACTCCCTGGCTTGGAGAAAGGCTCTCCCACAAACCTGCAGCAGCCTCTGGCTGTAGATACTCCAGTCCAAACACCATAAGCAGACTGACTGCAATCAATTACTTCAACAGGGCAAGATAATGAGTCCAAGAAGTGAAGAATCATGGCAATAATTTCAACAAGACAAAATAAATACTGAAGCATGGCAATAATTCAAACAGTCAGGAAGAATGCCAGGAATTCAGGCCACAACTCTCAACACTAGATGAATTCAGTGTTTGTTCCCAACAAATGCCTCTTCTAACTGCTTTCCTTTAAACTCCATCCCTAGGTGTGCCTTGTGAAGGGAATTAGGGCCCTTTTCTTTCTCCTAAGCCATGCAATCCACATTGTTCTCTTCTGTGATCTTCCCTGCCTGCCATAAGATGAACACCCTCTCCCTGTTCTACTGTTCCCTGCTCTGCCCTTCCCGAGTTTCCTCCACAGCCAACAGAGCCACTCTCCCACTCTCTGTCAGTTGTTCATCTTCCATCTCAGATTCAGACTCTGACAGGAGCATGACACAGCCTACAGGCCATATGCGACCCACTAATTAGCCTTATATTGCCCACCCATCCACCCCCCAAAAAAACATCAGACATTCACTGCTGCCAAACTTCACCATTGCCAGGAAGGATCCACTGTTGCCGTCATCCCATCTCCAAAGGTATCCTGCTGGATGCCTCCAAGAGTCTCCAAATTATTTGATCCATGTGCTGGCTATTCTTTGTGCAGCTTAGATGGGTTTACTTGTCAACGTAGCCCTTAGTCCTCTACAAGTTGTGCAGGACTGTTCTGGACAGCTCCCCAAATTTAATGAGTTGAGGGAGATATAAAAAGCTGAGGGTACACACCCAGACAGCCATAGGCAGAGAGACCCAGACATAAACATGCCCAGAGAGAAAGGAGAGGAGCAATGAATGGCCTAGAGCCATGGCAAGAGAAAAAAAGAAAAACAAAAGGAAATGGCCTAGTAAAAAGGCATCCTGGTGAGATAAAGAGGGAAAGAGAGAAAGCTTTTAAGGCAAAGGAGAGAGATTGATTCTTGGGAGCAAGAGGTAAAAGGGCAAAACCAGAAGGCTTTTTTCTCTGCAGAAGTTTATCCAATTGGGATTCAATCAATCAATAATATTTATGCAATCGATTACCTGAAAAAATGTAAAAAGAACAAAAACAAAATGAAGCAAATAAATACTATAGTAACTACTAGCAGAATAAATCACAGAATATATGATAATCATTGTTGCCCAACTGGGATTCTATTCCAACAAATAATAAGGGGTAGGGGGAGGCCCTGGTGGTAGATAAAGGATTCAGGAGATTGGAGATTGGCCTGCAGATTAGCCAATGTGAACAGAATAAGGTACCTTAACTGTCTTTGATATAAGAGTAAGGGAAGGAGGGAGAAAAAGAGGGTTTCCTTCAAGTTTCTGTTAATATAGCCAAATGTTTCTCAAGTGCAGAAATGTTTGGTACCTGCTAATATTTAACATGAAATAAATAAATAAATCTGTTGCATGCATAAATCAGCCAATCAATTGAAAGTGAGAACATAATATTCTCTCTGATGTGCTACCATGAATACAGAGGAAAAATTGCTAGCAGCCTGCTTTAGAGACATCAAATTCAATTAAAAGAGATGATCTCGCTCATCCTAATGGTTTACTGTTGGGCAACATCAAGAGAAAATCTGTACCTCCTCTTAGACATGAAGAGTTGAAGCTTAAGCCACAATGTCTTCAAATGTTGTGGTTGTTTGGAAATAGTTGTCCTGAGATCTGGCTGAACAGCAGTTCCTTAGAAGTGTAAAAAGGAGAAACATAGTAAAATAAATTGCATATTATTCTTCATACAAAATTCTTAATGGGAAGTTGGCTCTTTAGAAAGATTGACTGACTCTACTGAATTACACGTTAAGGCCAACAAAATAAATAAATAAATAAATAAGCATAATCTCAGAGATTCAGTGAGAGATCAAAGAGCTCCATTAACAATGCAGCAGGGGCTAAAAAATACATAGCAAAGGGTTATATAGTTCTGATGAGAGACACCTGGGGAAATGGGACAGACACAGTAAGGGGAAACTACAGAAAAGAATAAAGTAGGGGAAGTGGGTGGCCAATTATTGCTGATCTACAAGAGGCTGCCCAAATGATTCCTATAGCAGTTTTCTCCAGGATGCATCTCACATACTGAAGGTAACAACTAAAACAGCACTGGGAAAAGTATAGGAAATTCTTCAACCAGAAGTAGTGGTGCAACACAGTCTAACACAGTTCAGTGGAGCTGCAAAGGAGAATTATCCAAACTTTGTACCAGCCAGTCATTTACAGCAGGGGTCTCCAACCTTGGCAACTTTAAGCCTGGTGGACTTCAACTCCTATAATTCCCTAGCCAGCAAAGCTGATTAAAGCCCCTGTCACACTGCACCAACGGATGCAAAGAGGATGTAAAACGGACAAAACAGCTTGCCATCCGTGGGTTAACGCGATGTATCCGTTCTGTACTCACTGCCTCCATTTTGCTTCCTCTCTATCCGTCCAGCATCCGTCTATTG
>BHFT01020549.1:3524-41874 GCA_004320025.1 Laticauda laticaudata | reverse complement strand
GCCCCTTTTGAGAGCGGATGACAACGGATGGAACATTTTTCTCGTCCGCTGTGTCCTTTTTACAAACGTTTTGCATCTGTTGCGTAGTGTGACAGGGCCTTTAGGTATTCAGCATAGTCTGATCTCAGCTTCATGATCAATGCTGTAGATTTTACATACCTTGAAATCAATCAAATTTACAGAAACTGTAGGCAAGCATGAATGCTGGAGTAGACATTATTTGTTTTTCTGTTGAAGCTGAAACCATTTTAATGTCAACATAAATATGCAAATAATGAAACCAGTCTAGATCAAAATTTCTTAAAGTGTGGTCTTAGGACCCCTGAGGGATCCTTCAAGTTCCTCTCAGGGGTCCATGAAATTAAAATTATTTGCTAGCTTATGCTGAGAAATGATACAATCTTAATATCCCATCAAATGATTACAGCACACCAGCCAGGGAAGATTTTGTATGAGCAGAAGAAAAATATACAGGAAAAGGTTGCTTAATCCTTTCTCCTTCTATTTTTCATTTAAAAGTTGATCCCTGGGAACTCACAAGAGGATAAATAGATTATAAAAAGCACAAGAGACCAAGTTTAACAGGCTAAAAGAGAAAGCACTAACCTGCTGCACTTCCATTCGGTGACTTTAATCCAATATTTCACTTCAAAAATGATGCTTATTTAGAGGAAGGAATTCTGGAAACTTGTTTAAATGAGATGTTGGTGCTTGAACAGAATTTTAAAAGTTCACAGGTTGGATGTATGGACAAATATGTCCGTTAGATGGCAGCCTTGTTCTACAAATGGAATAACTGAATTAACGTTATATGTTAATACTCTGGCATTTTCATTTGAATGTTTGCTTACTGTGATATATTAAATTTTAAAGCTTAAACTAATTGCCTTTTTCACCAAATCAGATGCAAATGTGTTGTAAATCTGATTGTACTTTTCTAGATAGCCTCTAGCAAAATGCAGAGTTTTTCTCAGGAAAAAAAGGGAAAGGAAATGGAAGGTTGTGTCCTGAGATATATTTTAGACAAAATACTGTTTTACATAGAATAATGTAATATTGTATGAGTTAATAATGAATGACTTGACATTAGAGGTTTATATAATTTAAAAATATTTAAAATTTCCTCTTTATCCCTCTGCTTCAAGTATCAAAGCCAGGCTGTTCTGTTAGTCTATGATTGCTCTAAAATCCTGAGGACTAGAAACATATTTTTCTTAGCAAAGCTCATATATTTAGAGTTGGATGTTGAAATCGTCTTGTGTGCCCTTAGGAATGTTACTGATTGAGAATCTGAGTAAGGATTAAGTTAAAGTAGGTTTTATAACTAATATAGCAAGGAGATATAGGAAATAAATTATAGCCCACCATCTAGCTAGCCAGATTACTTCCTATCAGAAGGGAAATCCAAGAAGTTTGCTCCAACCTGGGAAAAAAAATGAAATTTTGATTCCAGGTGTTGACGATGAGAATGAAATGAAAGGTAAAACAAAAGGTTGAGGTTTTTGTTGTATTTGGGTTTTGTGAGGTTTTTTTTAAAAACATTTTTCTGCATGGAAGAAAATCAGAAATCATCTCTCTCTCCCTCCTTCCCTCCCTCTCTCTCTCTTTCTCTACTACTCTCTTACATTCTCTTCATTCTCTGGTTTTTTGTTTTTCTTGTATTTTTATTTTTTGTAATGAAACTTATTAAAAAATTCTGACCAAAAAGAGAGAGAGAGACTTTCTTTCTTTCTTTCTTTCTTTCTTTCTTTCTTTCTTTGAAAGAAAGAAAGAAAGAAAGAAAGTCCAAGAGCATATGCTCCATATGGAAATAACCTCTGGTTGACAATCTCTTAGATCAGAGGTCTCCAAACTTGGCAACTTTAAGACTTGTGGACTTCAACTCCAAGAATCCTAAGAGTTGAAGTCCACAAGTCTTCAAGTTGTCAAGTTTGGGGACTCCTGTCTTAGATAAAGAGTGGGTAGAGAGAGTACATAGAATCAATCCTATGTTTTCTATATGCTACTACCTCCTTGTGGTCAGCAGCTGCTGAGGTGCTGAAAGGTCTGTGTTGGTAGATTTGGACCTCCAACCCCCTTTCTTGAGGCTTGTGCACCTTTCCACAACTCTCATAATCTCTGTGCCACCTTTGGCTCAAGGTGTAGCAATTGCACCTGCCAGAACCTCTTCCAATGGGCAGTCTTCAGTCTGCACCTCCTCTTGAACTTCTCTTCACACAATGGTATTTGGTGTCTGCAGCTTTTTTCTATTTGTCTCTTTCAGTGGCCAGCATCCTTTCCATCTCCTTTATTGCATAGGAGTCTTCTACTTGCTCCCTCTTGGAAATGTTGGAGGTAGCTTAATGCTCATGGTAACAAATACGGCAGAACTAGAGAAGGAGGAAATATGAGAGAAGATGGGAGGTAGATGACCGATTCAGAAATGCAAGTTTTCCAATTCTATCATTGCTAAATAGAATAGTCACAAGGGCAATAAATGGCATTGGCTTTCCATTTAGTTAGGGCAACAGACTGCATCGTCCCACTTTCTACATCCATCTGAGCCAAATCTTTTTCTGGTGTGTAAACCAATATGGTGAGCCTTACCTTGAGCGAAGCTGTAGCTTATTTTCTTTTCTGGCAATGTCAGTTTGCAAATCAGCGGTCACAAAGAAAGGTAGAAATGCTGGCCAGCCTTTGCTGTTGATTCTGAATTAAAACTGCTGGTGACATATTGAAGCATTTTTTTTAAAGCTATATAAAAGTGAGTGCCAAAGGTACATCTGGAAGGGGACAGAAAGATGCTCAGCATTCACAAAGAAAGGTAGAAATGCTGGCCAGCCTTTGCTGTTGATTCTGAATTAAAACTGCTGGTGACATATTGAAGCATTTTTTTTTAAAGCTATATAAAAGTGAGTGCCAAAGGTACATCTGGAAGGGGACAGAAAGATGCTCAGCATTAAAGTAGCCCAGACTGAAAAATATTGGCCATTGCAACTCGTGTAAGGTCATCTTTTGTGTTAGTGTAGTTGGTCCTTACCTTTCATCGAAACGAGAAGTTCACACGTCGGGTTTGTCGGAGAAAATACGTGCCATTTGGTGGGAGCTTAAAAATATTTTGCTGCGTATGTATTTTTCTGTTGGAATTTGGAGAGGCGGGAGAAACTATATACTAGAACTGTCTTCTCCTACTGATGTCCCGCAGTTGTTCCAAGGACTTTCTTGGGTCGATATTCATGGGACGGGTGTGTAACAAGAACCATGAATCAACACATCTGGAAGGGGACAGGTTGCTCTCGGCAAATTACCCAGCATATTTCAGAAGTAAAAAAAAAGGTATTTTGTAAATGTAGCCAAATGGAGAACACATGGCTGAAGAGCAATTCGTTTTCTGTTTATGGTTACTATTATTTTCTTCAAATCCTCTTTAAAATTATAGACCTCGAGTGATTCCCATAAAATCTTAATTTCCCATTTGCACCTTTCTTCTTCTTCTCTAATTACAAGCCTTGTTGTGTATAATGCAGAAAAGAAGCAGGAATGGCTTGTAAGTTCATGACTGATGAAGTACTTTTTCCGAGAGGAACAATGAAGTCCTGCTACTTCCTGTATACTTCTTGTGAAGCTATGCAGTTGAATATTTTAGGCATTTGGTTTTGAGGTTCCCTCACCCTTTATATGCTTTTACAGTTAAAAGAAGGAGGAGAGTGAGAGAAAGAGAGAGAGAGAAGGACTTTGCTAATATGTGTGTCTTTCCATGGGTCATTGTTAAGTGGATAATGTTCAGCTGGAAAATATAAGGGTAGAAGATATGATGAGAAGATAGTTAGGGTGGTACCGTCCCTTGTATTCAGTGCTGGGGGTCTTAGACTCTCTCTTAATGTTCTTTATGGGGCTGGTGTGAGGATATCTCTGAGAAGACCCCATACTTGAGCTTCTTAGAGGGAAGGTGAGATACAAAAAAAATAATAAAAAAATAGCACATGTAGAAATGTAGACTGTTCAGCTCCTCCTGATTTCCAGATGTTTTGATAGTAAAAATTATTGAATGTCTGCACACCAAATAGTTGTCAAAGGCAAACAGCTCTGCTGGGGATAGGAGAAATTGTTAAATCTTCCACATATGATTATTTACCTTTGTGATCCACCCATTGAATGCCCAGATTTGTAGGGTTACATGAATTCTGGGCCTGCTGATAAAAACAATTACAACCAACTTATCTTCAATTGAGGACCTGTATACTGCATGAGTCACAAAGAGGGCTGTGAAAATATTTACAGACCCCTCACATCCTGGACAAAAACTGTTTCAACTCCTTCCCTCAAAACGATGCTATAGAGCACTGCACATCAGAACAACTAGACACAAGAACAGTTTTTTCCCAAACGCCATCACTCTGCTAAACAAATAATTCCCTCAACACTGTCCAACTATTTACTAAGTCTGCATTACTATCACTATTAATCTTCCCATCCTTTCTTTCACCCATCCCTTCCCACTTGTGACTGTATGATTGTAACTTTGTCGCTTGTATCCTTACGATGTATATGGACTGTTTCCTAGTATGATTTGATTGCTTGTTCTACCCTATGACTATCATTAAGTGTTGTACCTTACGATTCTCAAACTCCTGACAAATATATTTTTTGTGTATACTGAGAGCATATGCAACAAGACAAATTCCTTGTGCGTCCAACCACACTTGGCCAATAAAGAATTCTGTTCTATTCTATTCTATTCTATTCTATTCTATTCTATTCTATATTGGCCCAAACTCCTGTTGACTTCACTAATAACTGCTACCAGTGTCCTTGAGCTGACTGGGAAATGATTCTCATAATTTCCCTGTTTCGGTGCACAAGAAACATTCATAAGTATATTTGTTTTGAACCGTTGCCGGCAGACATGGATCATATTAATGCATATGGCCAGGCTGATATTTCACAGCCTCTAGGGCTATATCTTGCTTTGAAGAGAAACATGTGCTTGCTGCAGTCACGATGAGAATCCATCCACCACTCTGGCCCTCTCATGCCAAAGAATCATCATCCCTACAGTTGTTATTGTGGAAAAGAGTGGCGTGACTTCATGCTTTGGAAGGACGAACAGAAGAGAAAAGGGTACCAAACCTTCTGACTTTTGACAAGTTAAAAATGTCTGGTTTGTGAGCCACATCCTTTTCTTCTCTTATGTCCTTAAATACCTGGAATGTCTAACTTGCATTTCTGGCTCCATTTTGGCACTGGGTTCTCCTTCATCAGCGCTTTCTCTTCCAGGTCTAGTTTTGCCAAATCAGAGGGCAGACCAAGATTTTTTTTTCTTACTCAGACAAAGGACAAGAGGACATTTTTTCCCCCTATTACACTGACCAGACTGGCTGCTGAATTTGATGCTCTTATCAAGATGGTTTGTTCTGCTGCACCACAAGAGTGGAAGAGCAGGCTAGCTCAGGGGAATAGTGCATGGCAGACACGAATACTGTTGCCATCTTATGGGACTGAGGTAGCAAGCCTTCTCTGTTGTGGTCCCTGCATTCAAGAACAGCATCTTCGCAGATGACAGTGCCTTCTCTCCTAGGTATCCAAAAAGCATGTCTTTGATCTCAGCCTGTGGCTAATAGGTATCTGGGATTGTGTTATGTTTTGTCTTCGTTATTGTTTCAGCAGTTTTAGCCCAACCTGACCGTGTTGTTATATGCTTATTGCCCTTGGATTTGTCTAAGTGGCTGCAACGAATTTATATAAAATCATTTTCATTATCCTTATCATTTTTCCATTCTGTTGCAAGTCTTTTTTTACAGGCACAATCTTTCTTGTTCCGTATATGAAAAGGTTCATATCCAAAGTAAACTTCAATTTTTGGAGGAAGAAATCCAAAGGTTTCTATCAGGATTTGGGGTTTCTTTCCCCTTTCTCACCCAATGGAGAAGTTATATTGGCATATTCCAACCAGGAGGAAGAAAGGTAAGATGGGAAGCTTTTTACACAATTGAGTCCAATTCCTTGCTTAGTCCAGAAATCCAAATTAAAACATCCTAAATAAAAGATTGTCCAGACATCATTTAAACTTATTCAATAAGGAGAAGCTTATCTCTGGGTAACAAATCCCATCATCACATCATCCCACTACAATACACTTGTGAGGAGGAAAAAATAGAAACAAACTCATCACTGAGATTTAAATAGGCATTTTGCTCCAGGTCATTCAGAATTTGAAAACAAGTTCAGATCCTGTTCTCCCACATCCTATCTCCAGTCCCCACTTCCTTGCATCTGATGCCTCACTTCTTCGGATTGATTGACTGATTGATTATTTGACACCCAATAACTTTTGACTCCTAAGGATCATATTACCGTATACTTAGATTTTATTCATTATGGTCTTTTCCTAACCTGTTCTTCCAGGTCTCCCAACAGTGGATGGGCCACTGAGTCCATCCACCTTGTTGGTGATCATCATCCTCATGCAAGCCGAAGAGGAGATACAATTGACTAGATTTAGATACATGCCAGGGGATCCCATGGCGTGAATCCTTTTCATCACTCATTCAGCAGGAGGAGTGAATGGATGGGGCAGGCAGTGAAATGCTTTGAAAAGAAAGATGTCCATTGGGACTGGGTTGCTCAACCCCCAGTCCAAAATCTAGAGTTTCAAGGTAATTAACATGAAAATATTAAACAGGAGAACACAATGCTTGACCTGACTTTGAAATGAATTGCCTCTGGGAAACAGCCTTCACTTTAAATAAGCTACAGGCTTAAAAAAGCCTAGAACGAATAATAGTGTCGTAATGATTTTTTTAAAAATGAACTTTATTCCCTAAATGATAGTCATGGAAAATGAATAAATAAGTTTTAAAGTGCCTTCAGCCTATTTAGAATAGGCTCTTGGTTGTTGGAAAGGCTTAGATTGCCCCAACGTGTCACTCAGACTAATCTAGGAGAGAGCAGCCATGGTTACAAAAATAATGGACTTCCCTTCTCCTCCCCACCTCTAGCTCCTATATCCTTTCCCCCAAAGGACACTGTGCAAGCAACACAAAGAGCTTTGCTCACTCTCCCAGGCTCCCCTCCATACTGAAAGGAAATGCAGCAGACATTTAAATATTCCCAACCCAAACAAGGCATCCTGGACAATTCACCTCCCCATTACTTCTCTCTGTGCTACAAAGGCCTTGAAAGAATTGTCACACTAGGCTGGGCTCTGCCTAGTCAGTTACCTGGAGGAAGCTTCAGATCAAAACGGAAGAGACCCCTTCATGAAGTTTGTATTCTTAGGCCTTGGGACTCTTTCTGATCTCACATCTGGAAATACAAATTGAGAATGAGTGATCAATTTGAAATTATGTAAGGATAAGTTAGCTGGGAAGACTTCTAAATTATTTCTGTCAGGATTGTGTTTTTTTCTAAATGACTACCTTATCACATTTTCTAGATATTGTACATGTTGCAAGCAAAAAAACAGTGTTTAGCTTCACACATTGTGCTAACTCCCATCTCCTTAATTATGTTTTGTTGAACAAACCACAATAAGCTTGAAACACTCCTTATATTAAAGCAAAAACTATGATTCAGAAACCATGAAGGTTAGATTCACGCAAAGTGCTAAATCAGAACCAAATCACTCCTACTAGCTGCTCAGAAATAACATTCTGAAGTATAAACGGTCCATCATGTTTTTATCTTGGAGTGTTGTGTTGATCCTGCCTGGGATGGTAAGCTTTACAGTTTTGTTTTGCTGGAGGACAACCAGTTTGGTTAAAATGCTGGATCAGAAACCAAGAGACCACCAGTTCTTCTCCTGCTTCAGAAATAAACTGTGTAAGTCTCTCTCTCTCTCTCACTCTCAGCTTTAGGAAAAAGGTACTGGCAAACAAGTTCTAAAAATGTTGCCACTAAGAGTCATCATGATTTAATGGACCATAACGTAGCAGGAAAACTCAAGGTTTAATTAGCCAGTGTAATGTATTCATACAGCTTTAATTAAATTAGCCAGTGTAATGTATAATGTATTCATACAACCATTACAGGCTAGAAGGATCTATGAACTCAATATGTTTAAATCAGTTCTTAGATGAAGATTGTTCACTTCCGGCTATCCTACCACTTCCATAAACATAAGTTCCATCAAATCAGGCACATCAAAGGCTGATGAATTTTCTTCTCAACAGGGGAGACTCTTCAGTCAAGCAGAGTTTCTAAAGCCACATGTCCACCTTTGACAATGATGATAAAACAACACAGGTCAATTATTCAATGATGTGAGCAATATACCACACTTACTACTTACCAAGACTCTGCTCTACAGGTACTATTGACAAAGGATACTTTGTGAGTGAGGATAAAGGAAATACAAATTTCTATTTTTTTTCTTTAGGGAGGACAAAATCCAGAGGATTCCCCCCCCCTCCCCATTACTCATTGATGCTGCTGCTACTGTGGTTCTACAACAGCGGGTTCTCATATCTCTGTCACTTCCTATTGTTGTTGGCAGTTAGCTGTGTGTCTCTGGTCTCCAGAGACTTCTGAAGTCTTTGGATAAACGTTGTCTCTTTTTTTCTGTAGAATATCTGTCCTCCTTAGACCAAGTCTACTGGCTGATGGTCACGTTGCACATCGTATGATGGGACTATATTACTTTAGATGATATTTTGAGAACGCTGATTTCCATAGCCTTTTCCTCTCTTGAGTAAAAAAAAAGTTTGTTCAAGGCCAAACAGTCCACTGATTTTAATTCATTTTAGTGTTTAAAAGTGACTTTTAATTTCCCCAAGAAAAGGCTGCATCTTTCTCTACAGACTCAGGTTGATACAATTCTAGTGTTTATGATATGTTGGCAGTCTATCCAACTTTGTGGTCCCAGAAATCTTATGGTTTTTTTGTTTTTTTTTTTTTAATCCAAATACAGGATGTTCTTACTTTTCTAAGCATAACAACATTTTTTAAAAAAACCTGTCTGAATTCTTTCCTGGTAACTTTTCAGGCAGAACCGGAAACAGAGTAGTCAAGAACATTTGCAGAAATATAAAGTACAAATTTTCTCAGACAATGTCCTCAGACCCTTGAAGGCTGAGAGATGATGACATGAATGCAGAGACAGGTTGGCAATTACAATAAGGAACACTTTTAATGCTGCTAATTAGTTTTACAGTATATTTAATACCTGGGTATTATATTTTCAAAAATAGGAAATTAACAGAATAGAATAACAGAGTTGGAAGGGATCTTGGAGGTCTTGTAGTCCAACTTTCTGCTCAAGCAGTACACTATACCATTCGAGATAAGTAGCTGTCCAGTCTCTTCTTAAAAGCCTCCAGTGAAGGAGCTCCCACAACTTCTGAATGCAAGTTGTTCAACTGGTTAATTGTTCGCACTGTTAGGAAATTTCTCCTCAGTTCCAGATTGCTTCTCTCCTTGATTAGTTGCGTCTTCTGGTGCTTTGGAAAATAGCTGAGTCCCTCTTCTTTGTGGCAGCCTCTCAAATATTGGACGACTGCTATCATGTCCCCCTTCATCCTTTTTTTCACTACACTCGCCATACCCATTTCCTGCAACCGTTCTTCATATGTTTTAGCCTCCAGCTTCCCAATCATCTTTATAGATCTTTTCTGCACTCGTTCCAGAGTCTCTACATCTTTTGTTTTTTTAATGATATGGTGACCAAAACTGGAGGCAGTTTTCTAACTGTGGAATTCACTCAGCTGATCTGTTATTTTTATCTAACCAGCCTGAGCAAATGTGTTAGGTGCAGCCTAATACCCTTGGGGCATCTGCAGATCCTGACCCAAATATTTTCAGTCTCTTTTTATTTTAAGATGGTGCTGCAGTATCAACCATTCCTACCCCTCCCTCCCTCCCTCCCTCCCTCCCTCCCTCCCTCCTTCCTTCCTTCCTTCCTTCCTTCCTTCCTTCCTTCCTTTCTTTTTTTTTTCTGTGCTGTGATGGAAAATTCAATAGAATTCAAACTCTTGCGTGCTACTCCATGACTTTTGATTTGGCATTTTAGGGAATTGGGGTGGGGTGTGTGGGAATAATTATTCTATTAGTATCCAATGTGAGCTAAAACTTTCCAACACAGTCACACAGTTTGCTGTCGCAACATACCTATACATTGCCATGGCAGAGGAAGCCAAGATTCTGAGAACGCCAAAGGTAGCACATTTAAATAATAACTCTTGACCTTTGGAGGTCAAGGAGCTAAAAATCTTTAAAGAGGTTCAGCTCATCTAAATGTTATTAATGTTTTTTTGAAAGCCTCACCTAAGTCCCTGTAACTTACCAGAAGGGGGTGCTGATGGCCCATGCTCTGCTGTGATTCATTCAATTCAAATCTGAGATGTGAAACAAAATCAAATTCAGATCAAATCAAGATGGGGTATTATTTTGTAAAAAAAAATGAACCTAGGGTATAAGAGGGAAGTAGCAAAAACCTATTTAAGCTGTATATGATGCACCTGGAGTAGAAAGAAAAAAAAGAATATTCTGGCTTGGGCTTGGAAGTTACTTGGAATTAGAAGTTACTTCAGTTTCTCTCTAGGCCCATCAGTAATTTCCATTCCATTTCTGTGCTGATGTTTTTAAAGAGAAATCTGAAAATATCCAGTTTTAGCCAAACGTATAAATTAAAAAAATATATATTTTCAGCTGTTTCCATTGTTTGGTTCAGTTAGAAAGCAGACCCCCTGCCATGTGACCTGAAAGTACTTCTTAAGAACCCCAGGAACAAAAGTCATGCTATCATTTATCATCCAGGTCTCCATCTTTGTTGGGGGGGATGGGACAGGAAAGGATGCTTCCATATCTTAAAAAAACCAAACCAAACCAAGAAAGCCAGAACTGAGTCGATTTTCAAAATAAATATCTCATTGGATGGACTTCTCAACCTTGGCAGTGTCCAGGCATCTATGGGAATGTCTGTTCCAGGTCCAAAAACTCAATGGAGATTTTGAAGATTGTTCTCTTTTGGGGAATATAGGTACGATTTTTATTCATTTGTTTTGTTTTTATGCTTCACCCCAAGCAGTCGATGGTCAGGGATGTTGGATAGTTCTACAGCATCCGGTGGGCTATAGATTACCCACATGCATGCATGCACAGATGCACACCCTTACACCCCCACACACCCTCACACATTGTTGTGGTGGTGGTAAAGTTGTGTCCTACCCATTGTGACCCCATGCTCAGCGTTCCTCCAGGCCTTCCTGTCCTCTGGAGTCCATTTAAGCTCATGCCTACTGCTTCAGTGACTCCATCCAGCCACCTCATTCTCTGTCACCCCCTTCTTCTATTGCCCTCAATCGTTCCCAGCCTTAGGCTCTTCTCGGTGAGTCCTTCCTTCTCATGAGCTGGCCAAAGTATTTGAGTTTCCCTTACAACACGCTATGCATTTCCAGAGTAGCAGCCTGAAATGAACTAAGAACCCTACTGGGAGAAGGTTATGGAGAAAGAAAACAGGAGAACAGACATGAAGAATCTGAGCAAGTAGCCCATCCCATGTTCAAGGGTATGTGTATGTGCATTTGTTGAGTGTGTGTGTGTGTGTGTGTGTGTGTGTCCGTGTCCGTGTCCATGAGCGTGTGGGATTTGTGTGGGATGAGTGTGTGTCTGTGTGATGTCCTGCCTCAACTCTGGCTTCTTTTATCCTCTCTATTTGAAGTTTCCTCTCAGCTTCAGATCTCTTGCATGGCAGAATGGCTCCCTGTGGTTTTCCTACAAAGCTTTTGCAGGTGCCCATTTTTTCATATCCTGCTCGCAAATGCTCCTTGTTTTCTCCAGCTCTGCCCTGGACTTCCTCAACTCTGTCTTACTCTTTTGGCTTTGTGTTGTCTCCAAAATGCTGATTTCCCTCAAAAGCGGAAGTGCTCCTTTTAGGTGACTTGTTTCAGACAGCGCAAAACAGGCTTTCCTGGCTTAGCTTGCTCTAGATGTGCTAACTTGCAGTTGCCCACAATCCCCAGCCAGTATTATCTGCACAAGTTGGGGATTATGAGAATGGCAGTCCCACACGCTTAGGGGACAACAGATTGGGATGGGCTGAAATTCGCAAATGCCACATGATGTTCATGCTCAATCTCATCCTGTCTGCAACGTTGTAGGAATAATGACACATTTTCCACTTTATTACTGCTTATCCTGATTTTTTGCTTCTTTTCAATAGCACTCCATGTCATGGTGACTTGTGTGATTAATGCTACCCTGACACAACTTCAAACAATGGCTTTATGTCCCTGGGAGGAGAACAGAATACATAAAATCAGAGAAGGAACAAGGAAGAAGAAGAGATAAAGCATTCAGAACCCAAACACATCTGCAAATTAAACTTAGTAATTGACATAATTCGGTGGCAAAGTTAAAATCATCCCAAACTTAAGTGTCCTATGGTACCAACAATGTATTTTCTCATCTAAATTAAGAAAATGCTTATTTCCACAAATCATCTCTAGTAGAATGATGAGTTGAAAACTCTTTCAGATGCCTTATCAAATTCAAGGCTTGGCAATTTTTTCCAGACCACTCCAAATTCTTTTTAATCACAGCACCAGCATCATAAAACTCTTGAAGAACCTCTGGGCTCCTGTTCAAAAATATGTTGGCCAGGCCTCTATTTACTCCTTTCCTGGTTTTGTTTCTCTCAAATGGCTGCGTAACATAAATAAAGCTTGGGTGTTCCTATTAGTGAAAGGCTATAGTTCATGGAACTGTATGCTGACAACGCTGGTAAAATCTATTTCTGTTTTGAGTTCAAGATGCATGCTCTTCCCTTATTGCCTTCCAAACTTACAGCTCCTCCATGTAGCCGGAGGGCAGGCCGTTCCTCAGAAGCCATAGGGGCAAATGATTGGGGAGGGGGTTGTTTTTTAACATGGTTTTCTGAGCTTCTTTTTTTCAGGTCCTTCAAGAGACGCCATGCACAAGTCTAGATGGAGCGTCACCATGATGGTTTCTGCTATCCAGATTGCCATTGCTCTGAATGTCTTAATGTGTTAGGTTGAGGGCTCACAAACAATGAAGATTAAGGTGCCACTGTGTCCAGCTTGCAGCGTTCATTAAACATCACAGTAGGGCATATGTTACTGTTAGAATTGCCAATATAAACTGTGAACGTTGGTTTTTGTAATCCGTTGTCTCCTCACCCTGTATTTTTTTTTACTATGAATAGTCTGGGTATTCTCAGGAATGGCTTATTAGGATGGTGCTTTTGGATGTCTTCAGCACTTCGTATTTTGCAAAAGGCTTAGAAATCCCTTTCTGCTTCCTGTTACAGTTTGAGCTGAGACACAGTTAGTCCCATTTTGCAGATAACAGTATCATGTAAACCACCTTGTACTTTGACAAAATATTAACAATAAGATTTCAGCAGTTGGAAGACTGAAACATGTGCCCAGGTCTAAGTCCTGCTCTGGATTCTAAACATATTGGAGTAATTCATTAGGATCCCCTTCTAATTGCAATCAAGGTTCTTGGACCTATTAATGTCCAAATCATTGGGGGATGGGATGACAAATTTTGGATATCATTCTCCTCCCAGTGCTTTTGCTCTAGACCTAAACCAAGGTTTTATGAATGTACACTTTTAGATTTAGGCCTTTGCTTCAAAAGAAGATTTAGAATGGAAATCTTGAATGAAAACAGCTGAAGCAATGGCGCAACTGATAGTTACAGTAGCAGGATAGCAAATATTAGTACTGAAAATTGATAACCGATTTTAATTTTAGCTTTAATTTTACGTAATAAGTACATTTTATCATGATTGATGAGTGAATGCTTCTCACAAAATTTACCCACCCTTTTATTTCAAGTTCTAATTTCAAAATGGATCCTGAACTTTCGGCAATTACCTAATCAAGTTTGGGAGACCCTTATTAGTCTGAAATCATATCCTCTTTCTGCCCATGTAGTCCTTAAATGGCCATGGACAGATTGCAGTCTCTTGGCTTCATTTACCAGAAGATGACAAACTGTGGGGCACGGGTGGGGGGTAGAGGAAAGATATGCAGTTGAATGCAATTAAAACCAGGTCCTGATTCACATGCACTGCACATATTGTGGGGCTTTGATCATTGTGGTGGTTGCCATCTTTATTTTTTGCAGAACACACTTTTGCAGGCCCTCCTAACTAGCAGGCAGCTTTGACCCAATCCTGCCTGCTTGTGATCAGTCAAGAAGAGTTACCCAGAGAGTCAGATTAACTCACCTGCTTGTATCTAAAAACCTCCAATGATTAGGTATGGATCCGTGGTGGGATTCAAACTTTTTTTTACCACCAGTTCTATGGGCATGGCTTGGTGGGTGTGACTTGGTGGGCATGGCAGGGGAAGTATACTGCAAATTCCCTTCCCTCCCCAACCCACTAACCTGCTTTTCAGCTCCTTTCTCCTGTGCAGGGCAACAAAAGGAGACCCAGCCGATCAACTGGGACTTGGGAGGCAGAGAATAGATGGGGGCGGGACCAGTCAGAGGGGGCATTTACCAGTTCTCCAAACTACTCAAATTTTCTGCTACTGGTTCTCTGGAACTGGTCAGAACCTGCTAAATATCACCTCTGGTATAAATGACCCGCCAATATCGATTCTTACATATTTGAATTGTTTATTGTCTCTTTCTGGTTGACAAAGACACCTGCACACTGCAGTCTGATTTTTATCCAGAAGTGAACCGTTGTTCCTCTGCATCAGGTCATGTCAAAAACTACAATTATTTACATCCAGGAAAGACCCCCACATTGTATTTTCCAGTGAGGTACTGTTTAAAAAGGAAGATATGCACAAGAAAAAAAAAAAGAGGTGATAACCCTTCTTCAGCATGACCAAACTGCTTGAATATAGAGGAGTTCAAATCCAGGCATTTAAAATCTGAAGTGTTCAAAGCCATTATTTCGGTGAATGAACCTTCCAGCATTGTTTTCTCCCACAGATTATTTTTTTTTTAAAAAATGGAACTGTTTTTTTGTCTTCTTTTAAAAAAAAAACCGTTAGGGGTAAAATGAAAGCAATTGACACAATTCTTTAAAGCAAAATTTAAGGAAAAAAAAAATCTTCCAATTCTGCCTGTCCTTCCAACACACAAAGCTAGGGATGGGGAGGTGGACAGAAAACCCTATTTATATTTGGGATGGATTCCTGAACCTTAACATTGTCATCCAAAATCCTGCCTACTAGATTGGCCAATTCAAGTAGGAGGAAATAGTCCTGCAGGTACCTAAGCCCCAAGCCAAATCAAATCAACACTTTGACTTTCACCTGGAAGCTTACTAGCCACCAAATCTAGGCCTCAAATCACATTGCAATATGAGTGAATGAGTGACTACATTTTGCACTACCTGAAATTTTAGTATGGTCTTCCAAGGTAGCTGCAGTACTATAATCAGGAATCAAGGAGGTTACAGTCATTGTAGTAAAATCCTTGCAATCCAGGAAAGGTCCCAGCTAGTGGCACCTTGCAGATTTTAAAGAAGGGAGATAGGAGAGACATGGATTCTGGGCTACCCCATATATGCAGAAACTCAGAGTTTACTTCTCCTCCCCAAAGGCCATCAGCTAGAATCTCCTACTCTCTTGTGGAAGACAACTTGCAAGTAGTGTCTTCAAAAAAGAGCAATTGAAGAGAAAACACTTGCCAGGATAGGATAAATAAAACTGAATGTGAAGACAAAGACCTCCTATGCCAAAAAGTTCAATGAATAATATCTTGATGACCTTCTTACGATGCTTTATTATGAGAGGATAACTTTTTTAAAATTGTTTTTATTATAGTTTTCAACAATACAAATCACACTCATATTAATAACAATGTTTTGGCATAGACAAATACATATATCTATATATCTATATCTATTATATCTATATCTATTATATCCATCTATATCTCTATCTATCTATCTATCATCATCCATCCATCGATCCATCGATCCATCCATCGATCGATCCATCGATCCATCCATCGATCGATCGATCCATCCATCCATCCATCCATCCATCCATCCATCCATCTATCCATCCATCCATCCATCTATCTATCTATCTATCTATCTATCATCTATCTATCTATCTATGTATGTATGTATCTATCTATCTATCTATCTATCTATCTATCTATCTATCTATCTATCTATCTATCTATCTATCTATCTATTAAGGTCTCTTGCTTGGTTTACCATAATCCTTTATCCTAGTCTTTAAATCTGTTGTTTAACCAATCAGTGGATAACTTTTAGTTAGGATTTTGGATGACAGTGTTAAGGTTCAGGAATCCACCCCAAATATAAATAAGATCCCCAATTTTGTGTGTTGGAAGGACAGGCAGAATTGGAAGATGTTTTTTTTCCCTTAAGTTTTGCTTTTTTTAAAAAAATGTGTTAATTGCTTTCATTTTACCCTAAGTAGTAAAAATTGTTGTTTTGCAGAGATTTAAGTCAAAAATGGAGGATTTCTTGTGATCTGAAGACAAGAGGCTGTCAACCTGTTTTAGGGGTTGTTTTGATACAAATCATCCTTGTGCTAAAGCAGCAAATGTTTCCTTTCCATCTGTGAGCATAGTAGGATTTACTTTGGTCCATGCAGTCATAGAATTACTTTATCATTCCCATTTTGCAGCAGGGGTTTTTCAAAAAGCTTGCTGGCCTTCAGAGGTGGCTGGGTGGGAAAGAGTTTTGTGTTTCAGGAAAACCCTTTTGTTCTACCCTAATCACAATTTCCACCGAGAGTGAAAGTTTGTCCCTGTATAAAATGCGTTGGCTCAGAGCCTTAGTGGTATTTTTTCCCTAAATCAATTGACTAATCAGAAAATAGAATAATTGCTCTTGGGTGAAAAGAAATCCCAAATTAGAAGGGACTCGCTCTCTGTGGTTCTGGCGGTTTAACTGAAACTTTGTCCAATTGCCTACTTTTTTGGGGGGGATGGCATAAAGATGCTGTGCGAAGTTTATTTCTACATCATCGTGTCTGAATGAGCTGATCCGAGAACCAGATTTTCAGTGAAGCCCTGTCTCTGTTTCAATATTAAAGAGTGAGCCGGGTGAATACAACTGAATCTACGTGTAATTGAAAACATCTCCACTGGAACTCATTTACTGAAGGAAAGAGTGTATAAAGGTCTGGGATAAATCAACAAGTAAATAATAACTTTGACACCAGCAGTATCTGCCAGTCCTTCTAGCATTCTTCAAGAAAAGAGCACTAAGCGGGTGTATAAAATAAGCTTGTGTAAACGCCAAAGAAGCTTTTGAAGTGCTGGCCAGGCATTACACAGCAGGCATGTCAGTAGGAGCCAGGTGTTAGATTTCTCCATCGGCTTAAGCCAAAATGGTCCTTGGAAGGCAATGCCCACAACCAGAATGGGACCTTGCCTGGAGCAGCCTTAAACAGCTAACAAGAGATGGGATCTTCCCTGCTGTGTCATGGCCAACACAGTGAGGCATTATAGAAGATTTGTGGAGGTCCTTACTGATGTCAGGAAAGGAAGGAAAAGCATTAAAACTGGATGTCTATGCAGATTCTCAGTCCTCCAGGTCATGGTTGTCCCAAAGGTGCTTTTTCAAGAGGCAACTGGACGTTCTGGTTTTTCTTTGAAGACGTTTTGCTTCTCATCCGAGAAGCTTCTTGAAAAAGCACCTTAAAACTGGAGCAACTAAAGAGAGCTTTAAGTTTTTCCTATGTGAGCTTGGATTGCCAAGAGATAATCACACCCTCCGGATATGGTTAGCAGGACCTTTTCATGCCAGAGTTAGTAGGACCCGAAGACTGGGCCTGACTTTTGGAGGCAGTGGTATATCTCAGTATCCTTCAGGTAGCCCTAGACGTACGACCGCAATTGAGCCTAAAATTTCTGTTGCTAAGTGAGACATTTGCTCACTTAATTTTGCCCCCTTGTACGACTCTTCTTGCCCTGGTTGTTAAGTGAATCGCTGCAGTTCTTAAGTCAGGGACACGGTGACGGAGTGAATTATGTGAGTCCGTGACCAAGCCTCTGAGTTTTGATCACATGGCCACGGGGATGCCACAAGGGTTGTAAAGGTGAAAAGGGGACACACGTCACATTTTTACTGCCATCATAACTTCAAACAGTCACTAAATGAACAGTCGTAAGTCGAGGACTACCTGTAGTTATTTGCATGTGTCTTGGTGTAAAAGAGGAAGGGACAAATGGGGCCTTTCCCTTTGTGTTACAACATGGTTGCTAAATAGGTGGCCTTGTTCCCCAAAGACACTGCTTTAGGATTGAGGGTTAAGTGGAGAATTTTATATAGCCCCTTCTTTTTATCCTCCCTCCGCAATTCCCAAACCATGCCTCTCATCCCTCAGGGATGCCTTTTCCCTATTTCTGTTTTAATCTGCCCAGCAACCCCTGATATCCCTCTTGATGATTATAACACCGGCCTGATGGTCGGTCACACAGTCTTATGGCATTTACTTCACATCCGAGACAAAAAAGATGTTTTGGCTGTTTCAAAAACTGATAGGCTCCTGCCTCTGCAATATAGTATGTACGATTTACGCAACCTTTTTGTGACAGTTTGGTTATTTATTTGTTTATTTGTTTATTTATTTGTTTATTTATTTATTTATTTATTTATTTATTTATTTATTTATTTATTTATTTATTTATTTATTTCTAGATGTTACCATGGTTTCAGTGTACCTAGAGATGATATCCTTTTCCCTCTGGGCATTTGGCTAATGTTTGCTACTGTTACTTCTCTTCTGTTCCCCAATGAGGACCAGATCTCGAGATCCCGGCTTCTTCCTTTGTAAAATCAAGCTCCCAAGCACAGTATTGATGCTTATCTACTTTATTAGCAATCCTGAAACTTGCATTTCTGAGCAACAGAGTGCTGTCACAGCAATTAGGTTCGTTAATTGTATAAGGGCACCTTTGTTTTCACCACATTTTTCTCTTTCTCTTGCCTTCCTACAACCACCTCACCCAACTTCCTCATTCAAGCACAGCACTCTTCTTGTACAGTCAGAAAAGCTTTGCAAAAGCGATGAGTTACACCCCCAGGTCACCTTATAGGGGAGACAGGCAGCATAAAAAGGTAATTAATAAAAATATTGCTGATAAGTCCAGAAAGATGGAGTATTTCCAAATGTCCAAAGACTCCTTGTTAATTTCCATTGTTTCTCTGAATGGAATTTTTCTTTTCCGAGTAACTGTGGAAAGGAAGACAGGGGGTGTACACAGGATTGTAGAAAACTGAAATGTCACAAAGGATGTAAGGGGAGATATGCCAATCTTCCCTGTTGTGGTACTGTGGTTTGCATATGTTTTTCCATCAGCAGGTGATGTTTCAAGATTCGAAGCATGCTTTTGCTGTTGCAACCATTATTGCTTCTTGGCTTGCCAATGAAGGAGGGGGGAGGGAAGGGGAGATGAAATGTAGGCTCTGACCATCAAGAAGATGAACGTGAGAGCCAAGGACAGTCCAGCAGGTGTTTGCCAAAACCAAAGCCATTTTCTCATAACAATATCGTCAATAGGACAATGTGACCTGCACTTATAGCGGGAGGGAGAATCCTATGCTGTCACGATGTGGGTTTGCGTGGGAATTAATTAGATCTGGTTTTGACCTAATCAGCACCGAAATGATGTACTCAGTAAAGTTTTGCATTCAGAGATTGGATTGTCTTGCTTATGCTTACTTGTTTCTTGGGTTTGTCAGTCGGAAGGTTGACATGCTGCTCATAAGCAACATCAGAGGGGAGAGAATATGAAGAGGGGATGGATTAACAGATCCACTGGCAAGGAAGACCATTTTTTTCCAATTTTGCATCCGTCTTAGGTAGATGCTATACTGTCCGATGGAATCAGCCTTCTAGGGAGTCAAATGCACTGTATGGCTAGAGTTTGCAGATACAACAAGCAGTGGGTGGGGGTTTAAGCCCCCTTATTCCAGAAATGGCATGAGCTTTGAGGGACTGGACAACGTGGAGATGTCTGCTAATCAAATGGACATGCACATGAACCCAACACACACAGACTTTATGATAGCATTTTTCAGAAACCCAAAAGCTGGGCAGGAATCCTGGGCATGATGCCTCTATCTTCCACAGGGTTTAAACATGGTTTAGCATGGCTAGAACGTCCAAGAAAAAGATGCATACCCTCTTGTGGGTGTGATAAAGTCACAGCAAAAGATGCAGGAAAACTGTGAAGAAAGTTTTATGGAAACTGATGAAGAATTTAAAAGATTAATCACCCGTTCCCGAAAGTTCTCAGGGCTGACCACCATTGTGTCTATTTCAGGCAGATGTTTTAAGACACATTCTGCAGAAAGCAGTATGGTAATTGCAGAAATTTTCCCTAAGCATTTAGACTTTGTTATCATCATTTAGTCATCTGTCTATAGTTGATTTCCTATTTATCCCCTTTTTCCTGTTTGCAGTAATCATCCACGTAGGCAAACAAATCCTGAAATCAGTTCAGGCTGGAAAGATCTGGATGATCTCTAGATACAGCAGAGATAGCATCGTATTTCTTGGATGCTGTTGGGAGGGACATCTGGATTATTGCAGCCCAGATCTGGTATCCCTACCATACCCATCACCTGGATGTCAATAAACAAACCCATCTGGAATTTCAGAACTTGAAAATATGAAAAAGAATTTATCTAAGATGTATAAAGGCATGTCAAATGGATGTTGGAAATGTCAAAATAAAGAAGGGACTTTTTATCATCGATGGTAGACATATGATAAAGCAAAAAAAAATTGGAGTATGATTCATATTTTAATAAAGAAAATTCTGATAAAAATGAAACCAGAATTTTTCCTTTGGGTCTAATGGGAAAAGAACAGGAGAAAAAATGTGGAACTTTGTCACTATATATGTTGGCAGCAGCAAGACTATTGTATGCACAAAAAATGGAAGGACACTTTGATTCCTAGCATGGAAGCATGGTTGCAGAAGTTGATGGAGTTGGTTGAAATGGCAGAACTGACTACCTTGGATTAAGAAAAGAACAAAAGTACTTTTGTTTCCACATGGAAACCACTTCTGAACTTCATGCTTGTTGTGGAAAAGAATGTAATTCTGACTTCGGGTTTTACAGATTAGACTGATGGATCTTTATAGAAATTATTTGTTCATTCTATTATGAGAAAACAAAAAGCTCTGTTTTGATGCCTTATTTTACTGTAACAGAGAGAGTCAGAAGTCAATGCTTCTTGTTCTCTCCCCTTTATCTTTTGTTCACTTCCCCTTTCCCTTCCCCCTCATAAGTAGAAACCTTGGTGCCCTCTGAGTTTGGTTGTTTGCTTGCAAACTTTTTGTTACCCAGCTAGGCAACATCATCAGTGCTAGAAGAGAGTGGAGTTTGCTCTCTCTATGCCCTGTCAGCATTAGGGGGAGCATTGTTTTCTTCTCCTTGATTGGTCTGCTGTTGTCTGGAAACAACAGAGAAAAGAAAATTGAAAGGAATTGTCCAGGCACGCACCAGGCGTCAACACTGAATTGAAGTGTGTGTGTGTGTGCGTGCACATGTGTGCATGTGAAAGAGACAGAGAGAGAGGTAACTAATACAGAGAAGCCGATCTAGGTAAATATCCATTTATCCATGAATTTCTTGAGTTAAGTTTCTCTGAAGCTCACTTTCAGATGTTTGGGGAATTGTAGGTAAGATTGTTTTAACGGCGTCTTTCACACATTGCGTCTCTCCATCAGGGGGCAGTGGAGCCTCATGGGAACTCCAGGTTGGGCAATTTCAGTTTTTCGGTCTTTGAGGTCTTGTCATGCTCTATATAAACAAGTTACGTTGGAGTGTTTAGGTTATAAATTACGTCCATGCAGGCTTGCCTTGAGAAGAATGTAAACACTGCACTGTGGTCGCAGCATTCTCTGAAACTGACTTTATAATGTACAGCAGGCCTCCGAGAAGCCCATGAAGTGTTGTGCTTGAACGTAAATAGGGAGATTTTTTAACAGCAATTTTTTTTTAAATGCACAAATTCTCTCCCTGTTTTATTGTTTGGAAATGCAAGATTGGGAGTACTCTTATTAAATAGTAAACTCCTGGGTGGTGGAATTTTTTTTTCTTGTTTGGGCAAATTGCTCCATTTTTTTTTTTTTATTAAACATAAGAGAAGCCTGGATGAAATCAAAAGATGGGGGGGGGGGAGGAGAGGAAGCTTGGAGAATGCAGGGTGGGAGACTCGCCCCAGTTCAAGCTTAAACCACTTCTATTCAATAATTTTGGACTAGAACACCCTCATCTGTGAATCCACTGATGGGTTATCTTTCTGTTGCAAAAAAAAAAGTCTCTTTAAAAAAAAATCTAACCAATTAAGCACCAATTCCTATCAAGCAGAAGAACTTAATGCTTTCGCTTCCTGAAAAAAGGTTTGGGCTGAAACTCACATCTAGCCTCAGTCACAGCTGCTGACCAAGTACGCTGTGTGGATTTAATCTAAAAAAAAAATAAAAAAACCCGCCTTGCCCAAGGCTTGAGTTTTCTTTCCAGGTCTGCTATGGAGGCTAGTTCAATTTTCTGGGAGCGTAAGACACATGGGAATGAGGAGACAATGCAGAGAACAAACTTGAATTATCTCCAATCAGACTCCTCTCAGTTGTGGCCCCAAACATCTTAGGGTATGCTGAGACCTTCACGTGTTTTTTTTCCCCTTTCTCCTATGAAATTATTCTATCTTTGAAGTTGAAGAGGAGCTCGTGCTACCCAAAGCAGTGGGACTTACTTCTAAATCCAGAGATCTGTTGCATCAGGTCTTGGTGGTGTTGGATGATCAAGCCGGTGTGATCCAAGCTAGTCCTGACGCCCTCCAGATGTAAGGAGTGGAAGGCCCAGATTTCTCAGCATTGGCAACCCTGGGCTGAGGATTCTGGGAGTTGAAGTACCTGCATGGGACACCCAACTGGAGAATGTATGCCTATCAGGAGGACGTCAAGGTTGTTAATTACAAGCAGGCAGGCCAGTTCAGTTTTAGTAATAAATCCTATGGTTTTCAATGCAGTTCACCTCCAGAGTGGCAGCACCCAAAACATTTGTCCTGGATGGCTCAGACCATCTAAATGTTTAAGGCCCAGCCCTGCCTGTGGTCTCCTTTCTAAATTGTTACAGGGTTGAGTGGGCTGAATATACTGGGATGCGGTTCTGGGGAATATCAGAATAAGGGACAGAAGGGATGGTCGTCCTGTCTGCCTGAAACTTTCACCGATTGTTCTGGGAGCCATCGAAACCGAAATCCATAAGGAAATGACGGGGAACCGTTTCTGCTCCCATCAACATAGGCAGGCTCGGGGGTTGTCTCGTGTGTGTGTGTGTGTGTTGTGTGTGTGTGTCAAAAAAGTCAAGATGGTGGTGCACAAAAAAAGCCAAGATGGCGGTGCAGCTAAAAAGCTGAAGCAGCTTCGATCCCACTGCCGGGGTCGCCATTTTGATTTTTATTTTTTTTTTAAACGACGCCCAGAGGATATCCCGATAAGGCTAATTCCTAAATTATTCCAGATGGACTTGCAAATCCGGCTCTGCGAATCTGGCACCCTTGGAACCGGTGGGCTGCCTGCAATCCTCATCGCTTTCAGAGTCAAGAAAATAGTAGCCCGGCGCATCTTGAGAGCGGCAGATTGGGGAAAAAGCGATTTAGATAAATGCTGTAAATTGGACAAAGGGGCTCGCCTGAATTTCCGGAATTGCTTTGCTGCTTCTCCCTGACTAACAAGTGAACATGAAAGTGTTGTGGGCTGAACAGAACAAGCCTGTTCGGAGCTGAGCGGATTTCTAATCGGTAGTGTGTGTCTAGATCAGCTTTACGCTACCTTAAGGTCTTCCGGCTGTTTTGGATTACCACTCCCATCCTCCACGGCCATAAGGCGTGAGGGTTCTGGGAAGGGCAGTTCTGGTCCAACTCTCGTGGAAGGGTGTCTGGTTGGAAAGATTACTTTGTCCCTTCTTCTGGGGAGATTTTCTAATCCTCGGGAAGAAATCTTTTTTTTTTTTTTTTAGTAGGAAGAGACTACAATTTCGGAGCCACAGCCTTATTTGACCTGCAGCCCTCCAAAGATGCTGCATCACCTCCCCATCATCCCCAGTTCATCTAGAGATGTCAAATACCAAATATATTTGATATTTATGTTAGCCACGATTTGCTTCGTTCTAAAACGCACATGGTGAATTTCAGGGGAAAAGCTCTTTCTCCGAAAAGGCCTTGGACGAAGCAATGCCCCGAGTAAACTCGGGCGGGAATTATCTGAGTATTTGCTGTGGTCTCGGATCTCCGCCTCAAGGTGGAAAGAAGAGATGGTCCCTGTGACCGGAATAAAGTCTCGCCGGGTTGAAAACTTCAAGCTGGGTGCTTCCCAAGTCACTTCCCCGCCTTGCACCCAAAGCGAAGCCCGCAAAACCTGCGCAAAGCCGGGCTCTCTTCCCCCTTGAACGAGGAAGGCCATTGCTCCCTGTTGACTTTCAAGCATTAAAACCGCGGACCCTTCCCACTTATATATAAAGGGGAGGCGTTTACATGCCAAAGGGAAAGGAAGCTAAGCTTGTGTCACATACATTTTATTGGGGGAAATAATTGCCCACCCCAAGAACTTTGTACATCACAAATTTCTGACAAACCAACAAACGTTATACATAAGTGCAAATTATACTCTCTGGTTGAAAAGCGATAGTGTGCGAGTATACACGAAATTTATTTCAATTCTTTTTTTTTTTCCCCCCTCAAAGAAACAAAAACAACAAAACGTCAGCAAACTGTGATATAAAACGCTTAAGGGGGGGGGGAGAGAAACAAAATAGAAATAAACTAACCCCGAAGGGGTAACGTGTCAGGATCTGAAAACTAAGCGAGTTCCACCGGATTTGGAAATTGGGAGGTGCCGGTGGAAATACTCGCGTCCTCCCACCCCCAGTCATCGGTGGGTGCTTCGTCGGGGTGGTCGATGCCAACGGAGCCCCTTAAGAGGCACCCTGGAAAAAAAAAATAAGGCATTTCATGCAAACCAAGAAAGAAAGAAGCCTTGGCCAAAGCAACGATCAAAGGTTTTCCGCATCAACAAATACTTTCGCTTTCGTTCAATTCCACACACACACACACCCCCTTCCCCGAACTGTGCATCCCGTAAGGGGAAAGCAGGCCTGGCTTCTCTTCCTGAGATCTTCCGACAGAGGAAAGGAACTTTTCAAGATGCTAAAAACCCCACGGAGGCAGGACGGCTCTTTCTCCAAGTCGGGCCTTCGAGCGGCCAGCCAGCCAGCCCTCCTTGCGCCGATTGAATTTGTACTTGTCACGAAAGGGCCGTTTTCAATCGCCTCGGCGGTGGCTTGGCTGCCCTCGAAGGACACCCCACCCCCCCCCTTTCTGGCCGCTGCCGCCTCGAGAAGCCTTTTCCCTTCCGATCTGCCGTGGTCTAAACGGGGACGAGGGAAACGGGGTGGCCTCGGGTCCGTGCGATGCCAATGGCGTGGGAAGGCGAAGGACTTCCTTTCGATTACAGGCGAAGTCCAGCTCAAGTGGCCGAGATTGTTTCAGCTACATGGACGACCCCTTTTGCTTCAAGCATCTTTATTTTTAAAGATTTTTTTTAAAAAAATAATAATAATAAGAGGGGGGTGTTATTGTGTAGTGAAAAGAGAGCGACCTCCACACCAACGTGCCTGCTGTCTGTAAAAAAACAAAAAAACAAAAATACAACAACAACGAGGTTGGCTGGCCCCAGGTTTACTCATCCTTAGACTCATTCCACGAAATTATAAGCGGGGGAAATCCTATCGATTTCATAAGGCTTGGGTCAAGTCCGAATCCAACCTTTTTTTCATGCTTTTGCTTTTAAACGAAACCCATAGATATGAAATTAAATGAAACCGGAAACGCGACCTCTTTCGCCTTTGGGAAACGCGGGGCTCAGCAAAAGAACAGGGCAGCCTTGTAGTCCGGACCTGCAGAAACCATCACCGCGCAAGCCAGCCTCTTTCGTCCCCGGTGTCCTCTCTGAAAGGCTGAACTACAGCTCCCCACCATCTTAGAAGATAAAAGGGGATGGGGAGCGTGACCTAATTTCTCCGGAGGACCTCGGGCGGAGGAAGGCTGTGCGTCCCAAAGAAGGCTCAGGGAATCCGCCCAGCCCGATCCTAAGCGGGCATTCCCTTCCTTGGGAGAGAGAGCACCTCGGAGCTCCTTTGGGATGGGTGTCTAACTAACGGCATCCTCGGAATTGGGCGCCCATCATCCCCCTAGGGGGGGGTGACTGCTAGGTGGAAACCAGAAGGGAGGGAACGGTAGCCTCCACCCCACCCCACNGCCCATCATCCCCCTAGGGGGGGGTGACTGCTAGGTGGAAACCAGAAGGGAGGGAACGGTAGCCTCCACCCCACCCCACCCCAGCGCGATGCGCGGAGTTTGCAACTGTGAACTGCGTCCCTTAGTATTGGCAGCGATCCTGTGCATTGGGTTGGTCCCTCCCCCGGGAGAGGGCACACACAGAGGGGTTCGCTGAGGAGGGGAAATGTCCCCTCCCATGCCTTTCCTCTTCTGCAAGGCGTCAGTCCGGCGGATGAGAGCGGGGCTTCACTTCAAAGGGCCGGGGAAGGATCAGGGCAAGCGGCCGGGCGGGAAACGAAGCTTTGGTTTCCCGAGTCCAGAGGATCGCGCTGCGCGAGGTCACCAAGAGCAAAAGTGCGTGTCCCTGCGCTGGCTTCCTCGTGGGGCTGTGTGTGTGTGTGTGTGTGTGTGTGTAGTGTGTGTGTGTGTGTATTGGGGGGAGGAGTTACTCCGCGCCCTCCCCGGCCTGCTGGATTTTTGGAGCGCTTCTGGCAGCCTCCGCCGCCTTTCACTTGCGGCCGGCCCGGCTGCCGGCTCCTTCCGCTCTCGGCTTCGGAGTCCGCGTTTACATCACCACAGGGCTTGATGTCCTGGCAGACGGTTTTGGTGGTGGTGGTGATGGTGGTGGTAGTAGAGCTGCTGGCCGATGGGTGGAAGGACGAGATGCGCTTGAATTGAGGACGAAATCCTTCCGGTCGCACACCGGGCTGGGGTGGTGCTGGTACCGAGGCAGGGCCACTGCGGAGAGAGAAAAGAGAAGGCGCAGTCCAAGGAATGCTCGGGGGGGGGGGTCGGGGGTGGAGGTGGGAAGCAGGGAGGTGGGGCTCAGTTGTCTGGTGTAAAATGGAGAGATGGGACTCCGTAGGTAAAGGAAAGGAGACTCCTTCCCTGCTCTCCAAGACTTTCACTTTTTGGGGAAGGAGCCCAGAGAAGTCTCGGGGGGGGGGGCGGGCGGGGGCTGGGGGAGCGGCACTCTATGTTGGTTCCTGTCCCTCCTTAAGTCCAAAACGAAAAAAGCCCCCAAACCTCACGTTCAGAACTGTACTAGATCTAAACCAAACCTTTGCCGTTTCTTCCTTTGCTCCCCAACTGTGTCACACACAGAACGTTTGCATTTTGTCATTGCAACAAAACTCTTCCAGCTTGAATGGGGGTGCAGGTTGGTGCCACCAACCACACCCTCAAAAAGTACTTGGGGAGCAACCTTTTCCGATTCTCCTCGAATCAGTTTGTGTGTCTGTTCCTGTGTGCTTCTTTGAATCAGTGTTGACTCCTGGCACCTGCCTGGATAAATTCCCTGCAAGTTTTCTGGGCAAGATTTTGCAAGTGGTTTTGCCATTGCTTACTTCCCAGGCTGAGAGGGAGTGACTGGCCTGCTGGCTTTGTGCCTGTCTCCCAGTTCTAGGTCAATGCCTAGGACAGTCCACCAAAGTGGTCCTCTTCCTCACCAGTAGACCTGTTCATTTTGTATTGTTAGATTTACACCCCTGCCTTCTTTCTGGAGATCAAGACTGCATCCTTTCCTTCTTCTGTGTGGGTGTGTTTGTGTGTGGGTGTGTACAACAGTCCTGTGAGATAGGCTTTATTGTCTTCCTACTGTTCTGCTTATTAATGTTTGGATGGCATAAAGCAGACAGATCAACTCCACAAAGCATCCATACAAAGTCTTTTTTATTGGTTCATCAGGCATCCTGTCAACTCACATTTATGACAAGGTTCTTCTTAATGTCCAATCCTTTGCATGTCTGAATTGTGGTTTAGGAAGATAATAAAGCCTCAACCCCATGATGATTGAAGCGGCTGCATGATAAAGGATTCAGGCAAGAGTGAGGGAGCCTCTCCTGACCCACCAAGTGTCAATTTAGTGACCAATCCGGAGTACAGATGTGATCACATGACATGGACTACATTTCCCAGGATGCCTTAACTACATTTACCATGATGCATTCCCTTAAGGGGACAGCTCTCAATTCCTAACTAACTATCCCAAATCCCATTAACTCTAAACTGTCTGGACAGCACAGTGGGTGTGTACACCAGTCCTGTTAGATAGGCTGGGCTGAATGAGAGTGACTGCCCAAACTCACCCACTATCCCACTGTGCCTTAGATGGAGTTGAACCAGAGTTTCCCCACTCATTGTTCAACACTTCCATCATCTCTCTTGCTTCCATGCATCGACCCCTCACTAGTTACTGTTTGGAAGGGAAGGGATTTTGATAGGGGGCAAAACCTGAGTCCTGAAGCAAACGGAAATTTCTCCTAGCCTTGGCATGGCTGGGCTCGCTGACCGGCCTGCTCTTCATTACAGTGAAGAGGTCACCAATCAAAAATGTAACCCAACACCTCCAATTTCTTGAATTTCCCTTGCCCCCCCACCCCCAAGGCCTCCATATAGGGTTAAGCAAACTGGCTGGGAGGAGAGTCAAACCCATCAAAGGCCCAATCAATCAACCAATCAGTCAGAGGCATTTGGACTCTTTTAATTAAAATAAAATTAAAATTAACCTCATCAAAAGGCAGCAGGCTAAACATCCCTTTGTTTTTGTTTGTCTCATCACCGGCAAAAATCTTCCATGCTAGCAGCTCAAGGTAAAAATAATGAGAGAAAATTAGACCAAATCCCCCCACCCCTATTTACTAGCTAGCCACTCTAAATGTCACAGTGGGAGAGAGGAGGGAGTGGGCTACAAATGTAATAGTATTTGAGAAGAGCATTATCAATGCTTAGTGAGCCACAATAGGATGGAGAAGATGAAAAGTTTCCATGCTCCACTCCTTCGCTCCCCTTCCTTTTTTCATTCAATACCATAGGCTTTGGCTGAAGTTAAAGCATTTACCACAAACATCCACGCAGAAGGTTTTAGAAAGCATGCAGACTCAAGAAGAGCCATGAAAACCTGCAAAAGGGAATCCAAACTTGAGTGGGATCCCTGATTTCCTTGGGGCAGCTCACCATCTGTTTAGTCTTAGGAAAGCTGACCCTCTTGTGAGAGGAGGCTTCAAGGTTTCTGGAAGAAGTTGTTTTCTTCCTACAGCCAAGATGGAGTGCCTGGCCCAAAATCACCCAGTTGGCTTTCATGTCTGAGACAGGACTAGAACTCAGTTTGTCCTAGCATCTTCTAGTCCAATGCTTTTAACCACTACAATACATGACCTGGCCTTATTATCTTGGGAATCCATTCCTGAATCAGAATTCATGCCCAAGGAGATGGCCTGGCAGGCTTGGAGTGATCCAACAAGTTCCAACACCTCTGGAGGGCACCCAGTTGGAGAAGACCTCAGTGAAAGAGCTTTACCCAGTCTTGTTTACACACAAGTCAACCCCATTGAGTTGGGGAACCCAAGGTAAATTTATATAGGAGTTCAATTTCATTCAAATGTTTTTTTTTTTTAAAAAGGCCAAGGGCATGACAATTCTTATAAGTAGTTCTACATTCATATGCCAGGAAAATGGCAAAGTAGGAGATGCTTTATGGCAGTGCAGCAACTGGATGGAATCCCGCTTGCACCCAATCCCTGAATCACTTGGAGCACAGAAGACAGAGTCTGGCTGCTCAGATATCTCCTGGTTCCAGCTGGCTAATTTTAGAGCTCGGACTTCATCCAGAGGAAGTTCCAAGGAAGTTCAGCTGCATACAAACTTCCAGTCCAAATGCAAATCTGTGTGCCTTTTCCTTCAAAGTGTGACCTTGTTTCTTATTTCCCACTTGGCCCTTCTAGGTCTGCCTGGCAGTTTGCAGCCACAAGCCAATGTTAAGCTTTCTTTCAGCTTTAACAATAAAGGATGTTTCCTTCCTTGGTTGAAGATCAAGGTGCCCACAGGTCCCCATTCTTTCTCCTTCAATGGAAGCTCCCATTTCTTAAATGGCCCAACACCGGATGCTTACATGGGTATGGACACTTGGCTTCAGAGCCACAGGTCAATCTTATTAATGTTGATTCATAAGTAAATTTTATAAATACCCTGTTTCCCTGAAAATAAGACCCAACTGGAAAATAAGCCCTCGCATGATTTTTTCAGGATGCTTGTAATATAAGCCCTTACCCTGAAAATAATCTCCAATTAAGATTGTCAGCCAGGCGGATGCATTTGGAACTGTACGTCCCCAAAAATAAGACCTAACCAGAAAATAACCCCTAATGTATCTTTTGGAGCAATCATTAATATAAGACCTGGTCTTATTTTGGGGAAAACACGGGTAATGGTATCAATAAGGGACTCTCAGATAGAGTAGGAATGCAATTCAGATGAACTGTTTCTTTCCTGCCTGAATTTTTTTCACTTATGCACACATAGGTACCCACAAAGCTGGGTGTGGTGTTTTCTTTCTATGTAGCAATATAGAAAACCCCAAAGTTTAAATTGCAATCGAATCAGTTAAGACCCAGATTCTAAAGAGCCACATTGTAAAAGCGATGCCCTATTTCTTTGCCAAAGCTCAATTTTGGTCATTTTTAAAGGTTTTTCTCCTCTCGAGATTGGGGGAAAGACAGAGTTAGATACTTTAAAGTTGGCCTGCAGGAACGGTGAGTGTATTCACTCAGAGAAGGACCTGGGAGTTATTTCTTTCTTTTTGGCCTCCATATCCACTTTTCGACTGGTTCTAAGTTGAGTTGTGACAGGAAAGGAAAATGAAGCAGGCAAGCAGTCTGAAATGAAAACAGGACTTGAACACCAAGCAGCAGAATCCTTATCAATCATTGAGTCACCATTTGGAAGAAAAGTGCAGGATTCCAAGTGGATTTTCAAGAAAGGACCCCATTTCCTTTTAGGGAGATTATTTCAGGCTTAAAGGCCTTATTATAAAAGTAAATAAATCTCTCCTGCATTCGGCTGATCTCTCCTCCTCTTCCCCCCTCCCCTCAAATCCTGATTTCAAGATAGGCTCGAGTTACCACTTGTGTTAATGGTATTAACAGTACCAGGATTTTACGCGGAAGCTTCCCTGTTTACAACCAGAGCCTCTCGTTTTTTGAGGCAGGGTATTTGAGGTCAGTGGAGTTTGGGTAGATTTCCTTCAAGTCACACTTGGGTAGTGAGGGATTTCTGGTGTCCAGAAACAGCCAAGCAAAGGCTTGGAAAAAGGAAACACAAGGCACAAACTGATTTTAGCCCTGGGCTTTCTGTAGATTTCCTTAGGGCGAAATTAAGGACCTGCTTGTTCTGCTAAAGGGGCACATCCACCCGAACCTCTTCCTGAATCCCAGCAGAGAATTATTGATTTCCATGGGCTTTTATTTCTTTCTGCAGAGACCTGGTGAATGCCCAGAAGATCCCGAAAGGCTCAGCGGAGGGGCCATCTTACGCTTTTTAACCTGTCTTAGTGGAGTCAAAAATTTCCAAAAAGGCAAAGGATGTATTTTACTTGTTAGGTTGTTTTAGGTTGCCTGGCTCTGTTTGTGGATGCAATTCAGCCTCAGTACACCCAGGAATTATACACCACAAAGGTGTGGTGTGGTTGTACATCCGAGCTCCTGGGACATAGAAAGCACCCTTGACACTTTATAATGGGTTATGATTTACCGGTAGAAAGGGCAGGAAATGATTTCAACTGATGGGCTAGTACTTACTTTTTTACTTTCTTTACTAAGAAAGTAAAACGAGTTTCTGAGAGAGCTTGAATAGGTCCACCCACCCACCCATCCATCTCTATTGTTTGCTAGCCAATCAATACAGGAAGATGGGAGCTTTGTCCTTCTCTTTTCCTTCCAGGCGTAAAGAAGTTAGAAGAGTTAAACTTACATGCTGTCTTTCCTCCCAAACGTTGTGGCTCCCCAGTGCCAGCGGCTTCAGCTGAGATTTTGTAGCGCTTTCGAGAGGGCTATTGCTGCTTCCCAAAAGTAAACCTGTCCCCATTGTTCCCAGCGATGCTGCAAGTTGGGGGTCAAGTAGCGATTGAAACGGTCCCTCTTCTCTTTCGCCTCTTCGGTTTTGGGTCATTTCTGCTCAGGTCCTTCTACTCAAATCAACCGCTTCGCTGGATTTCCGCCACCTTTCTTAGGCTCCCAAAGGCCGCAAAGTTTTATTGCAACTCTGCAATAAGGCCGCAAAGTTTTATTGCAACTCTGATTCAAGCGGTTCGGCTTGGATTAAGGGTGTGCCGAAACCAAACCAAACCAAACCAAACCAAACCAACCTAAAAACAAAACAAAAACCGCCCGACTCTCCTTTTCTTCCTTCTTTCCCCTTCTTCAAATATCCGGAAAAAAACAACGAGGTCTCTCTCTGGTTCCAATCTCGCTCGGCCTTTTCCAGGGCTAACCAGAGATTCAAAGAAGTGGTGGTGTGGAAGTGTTACCGATTCGATCGCGATTCGACTCGAGTGGCCGGTTTAAAAAACAAAAAACAAAGTCAATTGGGAGAGAAAGAGAGGCGATTTCCTTCCAGCCTAGAAAACGACCCACCGGAAAAACTCGCGTAGATCTCGAGATCTTCCAGCAAGGGCTCGTGGCTGGAAGGGGAAATCTCCTGTGCGTATTTTCGAGACTCCCGTAACTGCTCGTTTCCATCCCCAGACCCAAGATTTTGGACACTGGGTGGCGTGGACCTCTCTTGTCCTCTCCAGGGCCGTAAGCCTTGAGGCCTGGCTGTCGTGCCTTCCGTTGCAAACGCGTAGGATTTACCAAGAGGGAATTGATTCTCCTCGGCAAATCTAGCTTCGGACCCGTCCTTTTTTTTTTCCACCGATGGCTTTTTTGCATAGCCCTGTCAGCTCGGAATCCTGCCTTCGCTTTCAAAGACTCCAGTCTATGGGCTAAACGTGTTAGAAAGTCCCGTTGGTTTACATAGGACGTGTTTTGTTTTTTGTTTTTCCTTATTAGCTCCTCTAGGAGAATCCACTACAGAGTATTGAACACCGTCGCCTTGAAGGAAAACCAAGGAAAACCCACTTGCCTTTTTGAAAGCACCTTTGGGACACCGTGAGGGTTTAGGTTTCCAGCCGACAAGAACCACAGCCAGCTGTAGTTGCCAGTTGTGAAAGAAGGATCTTTTGCTTTCTCATTATACTTGGGCACAAGTTGTCTTAAAAAGCCGGCTAGCTAGGATAATTAAAAGATCACTTCGTCTGAGAATTACTCAGTTCAAAAGTTATCCGAATTTGGGTGGGAGGGGTGGAAAGACCTTCGTTTCCTATCTGTGCTTACTCACAAGTAAAGCTCAGGATTCACACCCCAGGTTAAGCAGGGTATATTTCCCTCCCTTAGATACACACACACACACACACACACGTTTAAAAATCGGAAATAGGAAACTCTGGGTCCGTAGCTTCTTCAGGGACGGACACAGAGCTTATTTGGGAAGATATAAGTGATCTCAGGGAATCCCCTTCTAAGTATCTCTTGAGCGATCGTACTTCATGAAACAGCTTTTTTTTTTTTTTAATCAAGCTTGGGAGCTAATGCTCATTTCTCGGAGAGCAAACCTCGCGAAGACCCTGGTGTAAATACTGAGATCTTATCCCCTTTTTTACATTGAAGGAACCCAAAGAATAAGCAGCAACTCAGCCTGCATAGAAGCCCTCAAAAAGGGTTATCCGGAGTCCCTCTGCGGGTTGCTGAAACCAGGTTAGGGATCGGACTACATCTCCGCCTGCTTCTTTAAAAGAGAGGTGTGTCGTCAGGAATTAGTGAGGTTATTCCGATTTACAGCCCTTTAATGATCAAGAAAAAGGAGGGAACAGAAATCGTTGGTGTTATGGAATCTAAAGGAGGAAAAACACCCTCCATTTTCCTTTATTTCACGTAGAATTCGTGCAGGAGCATTTTGTTTGTGTATTCATTAACGTCAACAACCGAAATTATATTTAGATCTTCAGAACGGAGGCATGAGGAACTGGAAGAGGCAATAAGAAAAAAAACAAAAAACAAAATGTTTTCCAGGGTCCTGTCTTACTTCAATTCTTCCCTGTTCTTGCTGTTGTTATTACTACACCAGTTTTAAGAAAGATCTTTCAGGGGACGGTCGTTTTCAAACTCCCCAGCTAAAAACAACTGCGCCGAGATGGGGAGGCCGTTGCGGGAAGGTTTCTGCCGCTGATTGACAGCAGGTCACCGAGGAGAAAACCCAAGCAGTGGACAAGGTCGTCTGTATTTGTGACTTGTTGAAATTCCCATAAAATTGAACAAGACCTCCCTCTCATCTGGGTTAAGTCAAGCTCCGGAGTCCCCTTCGGTGTGGTCCAGCCCCAGACTGTCTTTGTTTAGTTAACCTTCGAGACCCACGTTTAAAAGGGTTATTTGGAGAACCCATCTCCTCCTCTTCCCCCCTCCCAATCCCAGCTGAACATCTTTTACCCATTTCGAAGCCTTATTTTCTCCACTCTTTGCTCTCCCCCGGATTTTTCGAGGCTTAAAAACAAAACAATATATTGCGAGGAGACGACCTCTTGCAGTTCCTTCCAGTTATAGAAATAACCTGAACACCCTTTTGTTTTGGGGTGGGTTTTTTTGTGTGTGTGTGTGTTTGTACGCACAAATGCACAAAGCTGGGCTTCTTCTCCCATATCATCTGCAGAACGATTTGCAGTTACAACCCCCCTCTTTTTTTTTTTTTTCAATTAGCCCGGTACAACACTGGGTATTATTATTATTATTTTTATTTAAATAAGCGTACTACTAAAGTTCTTTTAGAGATTTAGCCTTTTCTGCCTTCTGTGGAAGAGAGAAAAGGTTTGAACCAAGTAAAATCCCCCAGGGAAAATATACTAAAGCTGAGCATTACCTACAGGAACACACAGCCTGGTAGTGTGTTAGGGAAAACTTTCGGCGATTTCACAGGGTACACAAACAACACAATCCCGACCGTCTTTGCTGGGACGTTAACGATTCCCAAGAGTCAAGGGTTTAAAAGGCCTATTTTTGCGGAGACGTGTGCAGGATGGCAAAGTTAAAGAACAACCCGAACGCAACAACTACTCCAACGGAGTAGGGCCTGGGACGGAACCCTTCTTGATTGATTAAGTCCCGGCGTCTCTCTCTCTCTCTCTCTCCCCCCCTCTCCCTCCCTCCCTCTCTCTCTCCCTCTCTCTCTCACTCCTCTTTCCTCTCTCTCTCTTTATCCTTTATCCACTTTATCCTTAAGGGCGGTCCGCTCTCCTACCCAGGTTTACTTCTTCGAATGAGAAGTCATCACATTCAGTTTCGTGGAGGGAGGGGGGGGGCGTTTGCTTGGAAACACCCCTTTTAAATTTTACCTTGCCTGAAGGCAAAGTCTGAGGAGCCTTAGCACCGTCCCCGGGGGAGGTTAAGAAAAACCCGGTACTCCAGAACGGCAGCCTGAAGAGTTGTACACATTGCTGGCGCCTTTTCCCTCTGGGTTGGGAGTGGGGGAGTGGGTGTGTGTGTGTTAGGAACAGTGAAGAGAACTGCACCTAATAAACACCACATAGCTGGGGATCTTTGAGTTTGGAGAAGCTTCTGGATGAGATTGTCGCCTTTGTCTTCCGGGGGTGGTTGGTGAACTGAGGTTTGGGCGGAGGGTGTGAGGAGGGAACTAACATCGGAATTCGAGACTGATCTTGAAAATACCAAGATGCCCCGAGGCTAAGACTGCAGATGTGTATTCTCTGCATAACCCAGTACTACCCTTCTCTACCCCCCACCCCCACCCCGCAACAATCGGCCTCTTCCTTTCGTCCCATCCCCCTAGAAAGCCTTTGCTTTCTTATACCAAAGCTGGTGTTTTCTCTGAAAACATCTGTATTGGAGAAGGACCTCCTCGGCTTGTTATCTGACAGCTACAACTTAACTTGAGCGAGGCGGAGGGATTTGGGGTTTCTCTTCAGCACTCAGGAGAAATTTTTGTGATTTGGTTTTTTTTTTAAAAAAAAAATCTACCCTAAATTTCACTTCGAGGTGGGAGAAACAATGCAATTCCCCTTGAACNTAAAAAAAATCTACCCTAAATTTCACTTCGAGGTGGGAGAAACAATGCAATTCCCCTTGAACACACACACACACACACACACCAATCAAATCAATTCCTGTGCACAGTATAAAGAATCTAGATCAGATACTGAGCGGCAGCACGTACAAATCCAACGTCCCGATCTGGCTTCGATTCTGAGCACCGGTAAGTTTGCTTAGGATCGCAGCCAGATACTCTCGGATTTCTCCTTCTCCCCCCCCCCCCCCCNCCCCCCCCCCCCCGTCCCACCTCGAGCCAGGACTCGCTTCACTTTCTTCTGTCTAGCCCCTTCAAGAACACTATTCTCCAATCTATACATGTGAGTAAAAACAACAACAACAACACCCACAATTGCCTCATTTTACATCTTCACCCTAAAGCTAACGCTTCTATTGAAGTGGCAGTCAAGTCAGTCTTCAGAGAATCTCCTGCGAAGGACAGATTACGGGCTTATGGTCTTCAAACTCAGTGTTTCTCAACAGGATTGGACTATCTATAAACCATTAGATGGCCATTGAAAGTACCCCTAGAGCCGGAAACGACTAGCGCGTATGTGCCAGGGGGAGAAAACCTTTCCCTTTCCCTTGAGAAGTACCAAAGGAGTGGGATTTGCAAACGCGACTTGCGATGCCTGCAAGTAGGAGCAGGGAAGGGAAAGGGAGGGCTGCCCTTCGGGGCTCCAGAGGGTGAGATGAGACTGAGCCCATTGTTGGGCTGTTCCCATTGCTTAGGGGACAAGGCAATGTTGACTGGCGGAGAAATTGTTCCCGGGGAATCTTTTCGATTCAAGCCAGCTTAAGTCTCGGGGCCTCCAAGTATGTGCGTGCCTAAGCTTTAATTTCTGCCCTTGCCCGCCCCGAGGAGACTCGGCTCTGGCTCCGGCAAACCTTCGCGGAGGGTTTGCTTTCCAGATTCCCAAGCAAGAGGCCTCAGTCTTTGGAAAGGAAGCAAGAGAGAAAAAGAGGAAAGGAAGCAAGAGAGAAAAAGAGGAAAGGAAGGAGGGAGGGAGGGAGGGAAGGACGGGACGGGACGGACGGGGCGGCTGCGGTACCTGAGAGGTCTTCCCTGCCGTTTTGGTGCAGGTAGCTCTGCTCCAGCGAATAGGAGGCCATTCCCGAGTGGATGCCGGCAGGGGCGGCGGCGGCCGAAGGCGGCGGCGGCGGCGGCGGCGGCTGCAGGGCCTGCTGCTTGAGATAGGGCGAGGCCGCCGAGGCCGTCCAGTGTCCGGCAGGGCTGCCGTAGGGCGAGTGGCACTCGATGGCGCTGGCCATGGCAGGCGAGGAAGGCACTGGGCTGCTGCTGCTATCCGGCCCGTAATCCGGCCCGTTGGACGGCACCGGGCAACTGGCCATGTACGTGGAGCCCGGGTTAGGCGACATGTGCGGGACATGATGGGCGTCGTAAGCAGCGCCGGCCTGCATGACGTCCAGAGGGTTGTAGCCGCTGGGGTGGCAGCCCAGAGGCGCGGCCGGCCCGGCCTGGAAGTCGAAGCCCTGCGGGAGGAAGCTGAGCCCGTTCACCATGCGGTGGTACATGGTGGGCTTGAGAGCCTGGCATTTCCTTCGGAAGCCCCGCGGGCGTCGTCGGAAGGAGCCTTCCTCGAACATGAACTCGCTGGCCGGGTCGATGGTCCAGTAGTGGCCCTTGCCCGGCCGGCCCAGCCCTTTGGGCAGCTTGATGAAGCACTCGTTGAGGGAGAGGTTGTGCCGCACCGAGTTCTTCCAGCCTTGGTAGGCGCCGCGGAAGAAAGGGAAGCGGGCCTGCAGGAACTGGTAGATCTCGCTCAGCGTCAGCCGCTTGGAAGGCGAGCTCTGGATGGCCATCACGATCAGCGCGATGTAGGAGTAAGGCGGCTTCTCCGGCCGCCGCAGCCCCGAGCTGGCCTTCTTGGTTTTGGACGGCGCGGAGGCAGAAGCGCAGCCGCCGGAGCTGTTGCCTCCGCCGCCGCCTCCGCCGCCGCCGCCGCCGCCGCCGGGGGTTGTCGAGGTGCTGCTGCCCGTGCTGGACGTCTCCAGGGCGGAGGGAGGCAGCGGAGGCGGCGGCTGGTTCATCAAGGCCGGGCTGCGAGGCACCGGGGCCCCGATCTCGGAGCTCATGGAGGCTGCTCCTCCTGGGCCACCTCCTCAGCGGTCTGGCAGCGGCGCCCTGAGCATCTCTGCCTCCTCCCTTGCGCAAGCTTCCCCCCCCCCCCC
>BHFT01020548.1:0-38449 GCA_004320025.1 Laticauda laticaudata | reverse complement strand
GATAGATATCTGTTATCAGATTAATGATCAGCTTCCTTGGGTATTATCCCACATCATTGTAGTTATGCTTTTCAAGTTTGTAGCAACTTTAAAAAACAACATATATATATTATATATATATTATAATATATATATATATATATATATACTAATATAGAGAGGGAGAGAGGATGAGGAGAGAGGAGAGAGAGAGGAGAGAGAGAGAGAGAGAGAAGAGAGAGAGATGAAGAGAGAGAGAGAGAGAAGAGAGAGAGAGCTTTTAGATTTGTTAGCAACTACAGAGGCTCTTAAACAAAGTGGTAAAACCCACCAAATTGTGAGCTATTTAAAAATCAGGTGAATAATATCAAGTCATTATTATGCCATGTAATAAATTGAAAAACCCAGATTTATCCTTATTGCCCTTTGAGTATGTCACTAGATAATAACTGAAGACAGATCAAAGGGCTTCTAATTAGGTTATTAAATCATGAAACCGTTCCTGGCCTGCATTTTAGAAGTTCTCTGCCAACACAGCAAATCAGCAGGACTTTACCCTTTGGCCTCTGCTTTAATTGAATGAAACCCCCAGTGATCAGAGCTTCCTCAGTCTCATTTAAACAAACTCCTGAAGATACAACCGCCAAGCCCTCTTTCCTTTGATATAAATATACCAGTACTGGGAAGCTTGATTCTGCTCCCAACGCCTCTCACTTTTTACTTTGGGAAGGTATTTATAGCACATGATCTAAAGGCCAGGGTCACATCGCCTAGGGATGCAAACGTAGGTAAAAAAGAACACAGCGACGAGCAAATTTTCCATTCGTTGTTATCTGGCTCTCAAAAGTGCCCCAAATTTTGCATAAACAGAGTGGGACCACAACGGACGGGGGGAGGACGTATCCGCGGATGTAAAATGGATCTCAACGGAGCCTAGTGGATGAACGGATGGCCAAGCAAGACGATGGCACATCCGCAGGGGTTCCAGAGGAGCATTAGCAAAGCGGAGTGTAGCGGAAAGAGTGGATGCTGTGGATGAAGCGGATGCCGAGCGGATGCATAGCGGCATGCAGATGATTGCGAGCGGATGATGCGGATGTGAGCGGATGCCTAGCGGATCGGCTGCGCATTGCAGGGGGATGTAAAAGGGAGCAGCTCGCAAGCAGGTCACCATTCAGAGGAAGACTCTGCTGCCACAGACATCTTCATCAGAGACATGGGGAAGAAGAGGAAGCCTGTACCATCTTGCTGCCAGCCCTGGCAGGAGGGATAGATCTACCATCCCACCCCCTGGCGCTGACTTTCTGCTGCATTGCTGCTGCTTCTTCTGCTGCTGTAGGTGGTGGTGCTTCTCCTGCTGCTGGTGCTGGTTGCTGCAAGTGCAGCTTCCTGGGGGTGAGGCCGCCACCGAGGAGGCAGTTCCTCTGTTTACCCTCACTCTCAGGTTAGCCACAGACAAGCCAGTCCTCTTTCTGGCGAAGGAGACAGCGACCTGTGTCCGGGCCAGGTGTCCAACAGAGCGCCCCGTACAGAGGCCCCCCGATAGCTGCACACCCTATGCGGAGACGGGAGCATTTTCTCACACACATGGAGAAAAAAGAAGCAGCGGACCACCAGGGACCCAACCGCGCACACCCACGCTCAGGCTTCCATCTCCACAGAAAGCAGGCAGAGAGGGCAGACCGGAGGACGGAGTTACACTTGTTCGCTGGAGATCAGGGACAGCCATCAAGACCAGTGCAGGATCTCCTCTCTCAGCTGGTACACTTCGATTCCAATCCTCAAACCGGCAAGCCCTTCTCACCTATTGACCCAGAACCCTCATGGACATGCCAAAGCCCAGAACCAGGTTGATGAAGGGAGAGGATCACGGCGCTGCTGCAACCACCCTCCCAGGCCCAGCTGAACCTGCTTCCCACCCACTCCAGGGTCTTGCTCCTCCACCCCCAGGGACGATGTCACAGCTCTTCAAGGCTTTCAACAAGCCCCTCACCTACGAAGGCTATGGATACCACAGGACTTTCCAGCAAGCACAGGCAGCCCTTCCCAGTCCAGGCACAGGTTTCCTCACATTTAGCCCACTGATGCCACCGGACGCCACAGATGCCACTGACGCCACAGGAAGTTTTCCTCGCACGCCACAGATGCCTCACCCCTCACCCCGCTGCACACCAGACATCCCACTACACTCCTCCTTCCTCCACCCACCAGCAGCTGGCCTCAGAACATCTGTCATCGGCCTGTGCCTGACATTCCAGGTTCCTGGATGAAGGGCCTCTCAACCTACTGGCGACTAGCCAGCTTTCTGAGAAGCTTCCTGAACACACCACCTCGCTGTTGTCTCATTTGAGGCACCCCAACGCGCGCCTTCAGACCAGCACTCCAGCCACTGCCACCTCCACAGTCCCTGTCCCCTTGACACCTAGGGACATGGACATGCCTCAGAGTGACCGAGAAACATTGCAGGAGACTGAGTGTTACCTGTTGACTTTATTTCATTGTTGCGACACTTTTCTTGGTTCCTTTTGCTTGTTAAATAAAGTTTCCTACACTTTACTTAACTGTTATTAATAAAGGGTTATCTGTGCTTCACACATTGGGTCATTTCTTTTACTTATAAGTCTTGTGGAAGTTTTAGAAAAAATGGTTAAAGCCTTTGCATACTTATGGGATGGGCAGGGATACCTGTGGGATGTGTAATAGCTGTCCGGATGGGCAGAGATACCTTGGGATGGGTAATAGCTGTGGGAGAGATAAAGCCTCCAGTGGCAAAGCATAGTGGGGACTGTATGGTTCACCCTCCCAGGTGCCACACCTATGGCCTTTATTCATCAATAACAATTTAATCATTGTCCACACCATTTCAACATTAACAAAACTCTTTATTAATGCCCTATTAATTTGTAAGGCCACTCAACATACATGGCACAATCTCATCAGTGTGATGAGACAGGGCTGAAGGAAGCATCCCATTAAGCAATCTACCATGCTGTCTTGCCACTCCACTGCTCCAGCTGGGGAGTTGTGCACCAGTGTTTCAGGAGGTTGCGCTGTTTCTTCCGCTTCACGTGAAGCTCTGTTGGGGCCTTGTACATCCACAGTTGTCGATCAGGGTTTTCCCCTTGGCCTCCATTCACCAGGCTCCATGGCCCCATTTGCCTTGTTGGGTCCACAAGCCTGTTTTGCAAAACACTGGGTATGCGGTGTTGCGCATTGAGGATTGTGCAGATGCAGCAAGCTTCCACGATGCTCCTCATTGGTCCCTGCCCTTGTGGATGATGCTGGCATGGTGGTGAGAAGTACCTGGAACCTGTTGGCCAGGATGCCAAAGCATTTCCACCACCCGTCTTGCCCTGGACAGTCTGTAGTTGAAGATCCTCTTTTCACTGGGTGAGGCATCTGGAAGTGTAGGGCTTCATGAGGTAGGTTCTGAGGGAAGAAGGCGTGCATTCCCCCATGATGAATAGGGCCACATCTTGTGTGTCGTTGGGCAGGGGGTCTGGATTGGGAAAAGCCCATGATGAGGTTGCATGTCCAAGCCCCTCCTTGAGGTCACTAGCGTTTGCATATCTGGGCATCTGAAGCTGACCCGTTGCCTGAAGCATCGATGTACATGAACTTGTAGTCAGCATCGACCATGGCGAAGAGGATAAGTTGCTGAAGAAGCCCTTTATGAAATAAGTGGACCCTGACTTGAACTGGAGCTTTGCAGGCCACGTGCTTCCGATCTATGGGCTCCAAACGGTGTGTGGGAAGTTCCACTCTGATACCACTGTTCTGCAAGTTTCTTCCAGCCTTGTTCAGTGGAGGGACACTGGAGGAGCTCCTCCAGGTATTCTTCGATGATGGCCTGCACCACTTCTCTGACCAACATGCTGATGGTGTTGTGTTGGCACCTCAGCCGTTACTTGCATGCTCCTGTACGTGTCCCGGAGGCCAGGTTGGTGCAGACGTCGAGTGCCACATTGAGCCCAGGGTCCAGGCTGGGATGGAAGTTGGTGCTTCTCGCTTGGTCATATTTTGGTCTCAGGCACACTCCACAACTTCGTCAAACATAGGTGGCGGGTCCTCATTGAAGTTCTGCGAATGGCACAAGTGTCTTTGTTCCCTCAGCTCCACCCATCCAGCTTGTCATAAAGAGTCCAAACTCCGGCTCTTCTCCCGATCCATCGTCGGACCCAGACACTTCTTGGCCACCTCCTTTTCTTCCCGTAGAAAAGGTGAAAGATCCTGAAGAGGGCTTGGTTTCTTGTGATTGAATGATGCAGCTTACCAAAAGGAGCTGTGCAATGATCCATGGTGGAAAGGAATGGATGCTGGTTGAAGAGCAAGAGCAAGGCTGAAGAGCTCTCAACACCAGGGCTGCTGGACTGAAAGTGAGATCAGGTGATTTCCTCCCCCTTTTTATTGGAAATGTCGGTTTTACCTAGGTGTCCTTCCACATTTACTCCAGGCATCTTCCAGACATCCTAAATATCCGACGGACGTCGCTATACGAACGTTTTTTCTGTTTTAATGCTTATAATCCGTATCTGCATCTGCTTTTCCTTTCTATGTCCATGCTACTAATGCTGTGTGTCCGTTCCGCTGTCCGTTTCGCTTCCTCCCAGTGTCCGTTTTCCACTGGAGCGGAAATCAAGTTGCACGGTATGCGCAGCGGATGCCTAGGCGGATATAGGGATGCCTACGTAACAGATTGACATCGGGACGTTTAACGGATGTTCCCCGTAGGTAGCGGATGGTAGGAACAGACGCGTTGATACTTTCATCCGTCTCAAAACTTGGTGCTGCAGCTCAAAACTTTTGGCAGCAGATGAAATCACAGTAGATGGATGGCTGGAAGGGATAGAGCGTATGAAACACGTACACAGTGAGTACCACAACGGATGCATCGCGTTTTCCAACGGATGGCAAGCTTTTTTGTCCGGTTTTATACTCCTCTTTGGCATCCGTTGTGCCCAGTGTACATGGGTTTTAAGCAGCAAGGACTATACTCCTAAAACTGCTCCATCCGGATTTCCTGCAAGTCTGTTTTTCCTTCAACCAAAAGCAGGGCTGATGAAAGCTGGTAAAAAGCTGTGCTAGCAGAATTTCATTTGAAGCGCCTCGAAGGTGGCTCTAACAAGTTTTCTGGCAGGAAAACCTTACTTCCTGTTTGTCTTTCTGCATGGAAGGAAATGGTAAAGTAAAGCAAGGCTAGAGAATAATGGCTTCCTGGCTTCATCTGTGCAGAGATTGCTTTTCCCCAGTAGGAGGAGACAATAAAAGTCCTCCATCTCCTCTGCAGTTACACATAGGAACACATCAAAGTCTTTATCACAGATGATGGTTACAGGTCGTTCTCAACTACGACTATTGCTTAGCAACCATCCAAATTATGGACCTATCCAAAAAGGGAGATTCAAGACCTGAAATGAAAGTTCCAATGTTTGGGCCTCTCTCCTGTAAGGCTAATATGACCGCATCAGCAACAGGGGTGGAAAAAAAATATGGTTTACAATTGCAGCAGTTTCATCTCACATACTCAGTCCTTGAGCTTCTCTCTTCTCTCTCCACTTCTCTTTGCTCTGTGTAGGTCTATGGCGTGAAACAAGAGTTTCTTCAAATAGGGAAATGACTACCCACAAGTTCAGCAGCAACTATAAGCATTGCAAAGGAAATATCAGCTCTGGGGCTCTGGGTTCAAATAACATGTGGAGCCAGAAAAAGAAAAGAAGAAAACAAACCACAATTAACTATTTCAAAACCAGCCATTTCTAACAGAAAGTTCAAAAGCTAGTTCCAAATTGGTATAACCTCCTTATGTGGGGTTTGCTGTTTCTTCCCTGCTGCTGTCAGATGGTCGCAAGTTTTATCTGATTAATACTCTGTTGTGTTAGAATGTGTCAATCCTGGGAGCACGTAACAGTTAGCTCCAAAAATTAGCAGAAAAATAACAAATATCTGCAGAAATATCTTAATCTATTCTACATATATTTACCATCTGTCTGTTCTGTCGTCCTGTCTGTCTGTCTGTCTGCTAATCATCTATCTATCTATCTATCTATCTATCTATCTATCTATCGATCTATCTATTCTTTTGATTTCTCTTTCCATATCGCTCTATCTATCTATCTATCTATCTATCTATCTATCTATCTATCTATCTAAACTCTCTGCTTCCAGTGGAGATTACTGATAGCCACAATCAGGAAGTCGACACTGACAAAAATAAAGTAGTGGAAAATTTGACATGAATCATGAGGTAAAGCCAACTTGAGGCATGATGGTGACAGGTAGGAAGCAGGGGTAAGCAGTATATTACTTGTCAGTACCCCTAATAAACTTTTTATAAGCGATAAGCAATTAAGATTTCTTAAGCTATATGCTATGTCAGGTGTATTTCAAGGAAAAAGGAACTAGCTTGCAAAATCTCAGAAGCAAGGTTGGTGCTGGCAGTTAACTTGGGGTGAGGCCACCCTTTCATCACCAAGTACTTTAAAGTGGGTCCATCTTTATGTTTTTGATCCTCTTTTACATATCTTGATGTAAGGGAAAGCTGACAAATGGACCGCCCATCTCTTATTCTGCAAAGTTTTGCAAATGCTTATTCTTGTTTCCAGGCTCAGTGATCTCCCTTAAATAAACTCCCTCCTACTTCATGTAAGGTACAAGGAGAGAAGCTGGTTTGAACAAATCAGACCTGCTTACTGCCCAGGTTAGAGTGATCCTTGAGGCCAAGGCTAAGAGATTGAAGGAAGGGGGCATATCTGCACCATTCTAAAGTGTCCCATAGTCTGTAGGGCTAATCCTAGTCCTTCAGAAGCAGCTGACTACAAGACCAAATGATGGTCAGTGGAGCACAAAGGATTGCATTCAAAGTAACTGCTGCTTAAGGGGGAAAACGCTACTTTAAAGTGAAATAGCTATGGATGACTGAAGATATGGGTTGGGCATAAGATGGCTACCTTGTGCAATAAGAGGCCTTTGGACCAAAATTAAGAGGGACAGGTAATTCCCTGTCAGGGGCTAGGGGCAGGTAAAATCTTTAGATTTTTTTTTGAAGCTTTTTCAATGTCTTTTTCCAGAATATAGGACCAAAGGAACAATCAAATAAGACTGACCCTGAAATATCCATTTGCTTGCGAAATAGTATTTTGAGAGATTTGAATTTTTTGCCTAATCCCAAATGTTTATTTTGTGGGATATCTAACAATGGCATTCTCTCCTTTCATGCTGTTATTTTGGCATTAACTGTACATATCTGCAAATTTTAATTGGATGTTTTTTTATTAATGTTAGGAGACAAAATTGCATTGTTATTATTCCATATTATTGTGAAGCATCCTGTGTAATAATAAATAAGATCAAATGAATGCGAAGCATCCACCACCACCAGTGTCCTATTCAATATATCAATGATCTCAGGAATGATCGTCCAAAAACATCTGCATGGGTTGGTCATGTATGGACATCAGCGAGAAACTTACATATCACCCAAAATAGGCAGATGATTTTATGTTAAAACAACAATACTGAGAATAAGCAACTTAGCTTTGTTGACTAAAAATATCTGGGGAACATGGCAGGGGTAATATATTGAAAACAGATCTTAATGATTAATCAGGTCAACACTTTTAGCAAATACACTATTGCTGCTTTATGTGATTTGTAACAGCCTTTTTCCATGTATGCTTGATAATAAAAATAAGAACAAGGGGCATTGGGAGAATATCTGAAGGATACTGAAGAAGATGCATTGAGGTTAGTATATCAGGAAGGCTTATTGAGGATTGGAGAGACCAAACTAGCCTACCAGAAAGACCAAATGAAGAGATGAAAAGTGACATGGGAAAACATGTCCAGTACATTAAAAAAATGTACTTGAGCATCACTTGAACACTATCTGCACTGACAAATTCACCATTGGTCTATCTATGGCAAAAGGTAGCTGTACATTGAGAGCTTACATCCTGCAATGATATCTCTAACACAATCAAACATCAATATCTGTCTATCCCTGGTCCTTGAGGAGGATTTGATAGGTGGATAAAAATGCCAAATCCAGTCCAACCTCTGGCTGACTGTATGACCAACCAAAATACTAAGGTTTACAAAGTTTTTCAAGTTGTGGAACATTTCAGTAAAAAAAATAACAATAAATCCCAGAAACCAAAACTTCAATAATACAATACTGACTGCGTTTGAATGAGCTACTTTTGTTTTAGATTCTCTCATAATGCAGTGTGAAAAACCCAAATTTATATAATACTCTGATGTTCTTTGCCCACATTGCTCCAACATAGCAGAGCAGGAATAAGGAAGCTATATCCTTCCTGGAGTTTTATTTGCCCTGTAGTACAAGAGAAATTCTGTCCAAATAAAAAGAGCAACTATCTCTGAGAAAAGGGTTTACTAAACCTGAGCATAATCTTTTTTCAATTTTGTGCATAAAATTATCTATAAGTATGAATAATACTTCACATTTTTTACCTCAGAATAATCACTATTCACTTCTCACAACTAGGATGCAGAGAGCAAAATACAGAGCAAGGTACAATCAGATATAGATATTGATCACTCACAAATTACAACTTAATCTCTATGCATATAACATATCTTCTACTCTAATTTAAGTTTGATTCAGAAACCATACCTCAAACATGATCACACACAAATGGTGGCACATTGGTTTGGGCCAGATGACAAATTTTGGTCTGAGGTTTATATTTTGAGGGTTTTCCTCTTTCCCAATCATCCCAATTTCCTGATTATCTCATTGATGTCAAAAAAGGGCTAACTACCATTTATCAGCATCCGATCTAATCCTGCACCCATTTTCTATATACTCCCTGTGTTTTACCTTTCCCTTTGTGTAGGTTGGTGGAGTTACAGGCTTCAAATATCCTCTGTTTAATGCTCGCAGCAACTGAAGAGACGTTGATTCATCAGCAAAAATTCAAAAAACATCCCAAGAAGTAAAAGAATGTGAGACAGGTGGCAACAATTCTCAGTTCTACAAACTTCCCACGATTTGTCCAACTCTACTTTCTCTCTGATTGTTTCCACGTCTTCCTTCAGATGCATCATTTTGCTTTTTTGTCTCTATTCCATTATTTTCAGCCTCTTTTTGTGATGCAACCAACCTGGTTTTGGCAAGAATGTTCATTTCAATAGCTAACAAGTCATTTTACATTAAGGCACAAATGAGAGTGAAAGAAGCAGTAACTGTGGACATGTGACAAATAAGGAAGTAGGCTGGTGAAAATTCGTACTTACTGTCCCCGCTTCACATTTCCTCAAATTTCTACCATACCTCAAGTAGGGAAGAGTGCAGAGCAAAGCAAAAAAATTAATAATTAGCCAACCCTTGAGATCCATCTTGGGAGTGTTCACTAGATGGATATATCACACAAAGACTAGTACACCAACATTTCAGCTTTTACACTGCCTTTCTTTGGTCTTTCTGAAATAATATGTGGTGGTGTTCTGCATTTAAGAACTTTTCACATCTTGTGCCTGTACTACGTCAAGACAGCCTTCTCTCTTTTATCCAAATAATGACATGTGCTGTGGCAGATAGCCCAAACAGAGATAACCAAATTCAATTTGATTAGAGTTATAATATGGAGACCTAGATTCAAATCCCCACATGCAGTACATATTAAGAACATTTCAGTGACCTTGGTTGTTCATTTACATGCTAACAAGTTCAACCAAGCACATGATGGCCTTGAGTGCTGTGTGAATCCAGATTTTGGCTTTGTTTACATACTGTACAGAGCCATCATTTAATATTGACTAAAGTTTAGATGGTTGACTATAGACACACAATAAACTATGGTTTATAAACCACAAGGCTGAATTCATACGATATACCAGGCTAAAACAAAGAAGCCAAAATTTTACTTAACGTGACATGTAAGTGTTTCAACAATCTTTTTTCTCTGCAGGGGGTTACATCATCTTCCTGCTCCAAACAACCACAGGTGCTTCTGCTCTGCTCTCCAACCACAGTCCAGACTCCAGACAGCCATTGCATGGCGACTGGTAGCTGGCTTCCCAGATATTGAAAAACACTCATCAAATGAACTTGGGGAGCTGGGGCTGAGACACAAAGGAGGAAGCCAAGGCTCCATGAATCCCATCAGCAAGAAATGTTCTTGGGAATGGCATGTTTGCAGGTGAGGTAGGCAGATGCAGAGAGGGATAAAGGGTGAGATAGAGCAGAGTGTGAGGGAACAGTTGGTCCATGAGCTAATAGGCAACAGCACAAGCCATCTCAGCCTCCAGTGTCTAGAGTCAAAGCTGGGCAAATCATTCAAAGAGATGCTTTACTTTAAATGACGTGCTTCTCTAGACACCACAAAACCACAGCTACCAAGAAGGCCTACTTTGAGACTATGGGAGGACATGAAGCAACTGCACTATATATTCAAACAGCTGCTTTGCAACCTTAAGCTGTTCCAGAAAAGTGATTTGCTCTGAAATGATAGACCTTGCACAGCCTCATAGCAAATAATAGCAAATGGGAGGCAGATATCAGAGTATTATATTTTTATTTCTTGTATATTATATACTGATTATTTGGATAATGTTCTTGATTACTGTATTAATAGATATACACATAGATGATAAACAAATAGACAGGGATAAACAGATAGGAAGATAAACATATATCTTATAAGCTTATAAGCTACTTAGGACTTTATAATAAGCATATATGGGAGAAATCTGCAGAAGTTCCCCTGGCATGAAAATGGTTATTATCATTATCATTACTTTTACTACTACTATGTAATTGAAAGTATATATTCCCTAGGCAAACAATATTACACTAACAAAATGTCTTGCAACATTGTGCACTTTATGAACCAACCAAGCCATTAAAGCCCCTGTCACACTGCACCAACGGATGGAAAGAGGATGTAAAACGGAGAAAAACACTTGTCATCCGTTGTTTACGATGTATCCATTCCTGTACTCACTGCCTCCGTTTTCATCCTCTCTATTCCGTCCAGCATCCGTTTATTGAAGTTTCATCCGCTCGAAAGTTTTGAACTGCTCAAAACTTTTGAGCGGAAAAATTTTATCCAATGCGTCCATTCTGCATCCGCTAGGCATCCGCTAGGCATCCGTTCTGTATCCGTTACGCATCCGCTATATCCGCGAGGCATCCGCTGCGCATCCGCGCAACTCCATCCGCTTCCAGCGGTAAAACAGACGCAGGGGAGGAAGTGGAACGGACGCAGAACGGATGCAGAAACGGATGCCTAGCTGATGCAGCATGGAAACAAAGCATTTTAAAAGGGAAAAAACGTTCGCAAGAGGGGACCTATCTCGGATATTAAGGATGTATAGAGGATGCCTAGAGGATGCAAAAAGGACACATAGTGGAAAACCTATACTGCCTATAAAAGGGGGAGCAACTCACCTGGATCTCACTTTTCAGACCGCAGCCCTTGCGGTGCAGACCTCTGCAGCCTTCATCTGACTCTTGCTCTTCCACAAGCATCCAGTCATGTCCACCGTGGATCGTAAAACAAAGTCCTTTTGGCAGCCACCATCGTTCTGCAAGAGTGCGAAGCCATCTACAGGCTCTGTGAACTCTACTACGGGAAGAAAAGGAGCGGCCAAGAAGCGTCTGGGTCCGAAGATGGATCGCCAGAAGAGCAGAGTATGGACTGTACAAGAAAGCTGATGGTGGAGCTGAAGCAACGAAGACAATCGTGCATTCCAGAACTTCATGAGGATGCCTCCAGCCATGTTTGACGAAGTTGTGCAGCGGCTGACACCCAGGCTGACAATAGGCAAAACACCAACTTCCGGCCCAGCCTGGACCCTGGCTCAAGGTGGCACTGACTCTTGGCGCCACCTGGCCTCAGGGACCACTACAGGAGTATGCAGTACAGCTGGAGGGTGCCACACAACACCATCAGAATTGTGTGTCAGAGAAGTGGCAGGCCATCATCGAAGAATACATGGAGGAAGCTTCCTCCATGCCCCTCCACTGAAGAAGGATGGAAAGAAAGTTGCAGAGGCAGTGGTATCAGAGGTGGATACTTCCACACTCCGTTGGAAGCCAATAGATAGGAAGCACGTGGCCTGCCAAAGCTCCAGCCAAGTCAGGGTCCCACTTATTTTCAACTACAAGGGCTTCTTCAGCATCATCCTCTCGCCATGGTCGATGCTGACTACAAGTTCATGTACATCGATGCTTCAGGCAACGGCTCACCTTCAGATGCCCAGGTATACAACGCCAGTGACCTCAAGGAGGGGCTGGAACTTCCCAGATCCAGACCCCCTGGCCCAAACGACACACAAGATGTTGCCCTACTTCATCATGGGGGATTGACGCCTTCTCCCTCAGAACCTACCTCATGAAGCCCTACACCTCCAGATGCCTCACCCATGAAGAGAGGAATCTTCAACTAAGGCTGTCCAGGGCAAGGCGGTGGTGGAGAACGCCTTTGGCATCCTGGCCAACAGGTTCCAGGTACTTCCTCACCACCATTGCAGCATCGCCTAGGAGACCATGAGGTACATCGTGGAAGCTTGCTGCATCCTGCACAATCTTCATGCGCACCCGCATACCCAGCCTTGCAAAGAACCGGCTCATGGACCTCCAAACAAGGCAATGGGACATGGAGCCTGGGGAATGGAGGCAAGGCGAAACCTGATAGACACTTGAGGATGTGCAAGGCCCCAACAGAGGGCCTCACATGAAGGGAAGAACACTGATGCAACTCCTGAAACACTGGTGCAACTCCCCAGCTGGAAACAGTGGAGTGGCAAGACAGGATGATAGATGACTCATGGAATGCTTCCTTTCAGCCTGTCTCATCACACTGATGAGATTGGGCCATGTATGTTGGGTGGGCCTAACAATGAACAGGGTATTTAATAAAGAGTTTTTGTTTATGTTGACATGGTTGTGGATGATTGATTACATTATTATTGATAATAAAGGCCATAATGTGTGGCACCTGGGCAGGGTGGACTATATAGTCCCACTATGCTTGGCACTTGGAGGTTTATCTATCCCACAGCTATCTTAACCCACCCATTCCCACAGGTATCCCTGCCCATCCCACTTGCCTATCTTAACCCATCCCTCAATGCATGCAAAGGCTTAAACCATTTCTAAACGTTTCCACCAACTTTATTAAAAAAAAAGAAATTAAGCAAAGTGTGGTGAATCAAAGATAGACTTTATTAACAACAGGCTATTAAACAAAAATGAGTCTCTGCACTCCTCTTGGTCGCTCAGTCTCAGGGGTAAAGGGTCCAGTGCTGTGGAGGTGGCTGGTGCTGGAGTGCTTGTCTGAAGCGCCATTGGGTGCAGCATCAGCATAGTCACCAGCGAAAGCACCACCGCCATAAGCATCATCATCAGCTCCTCCAGAAGCAGAAAGCAGCAGAAGCTCCAGCCCCAGAAGAGCAAGCCCGTGCTACAGAAGCCCCAGCAGAAAACCAGAGTGAGGGCCAGGGGGTGGGATGGTGGCCCTGTTCCCTCTTGCCAGGGCTGCAGCAGATGGCTGAGGCTTTCTGTTCTTCCCATGGTTGTGGGGTTTTGGCTGGCTGGCAAGGAAACCAAGGCCTTGGCAAGGAAGGCTGGCACCAAGGCTGGCATCAAGGCTGGAAGGAAGGCTGGCAGGCAAGGCAGGCACCAAGGCTGGCAGGAAGGCTGGCAGGCAGGCAGGCACCAAGGCTTGCAGGCAGGCAATGAACCAAAGGCTGGCAGGCAGGCAGAAAACCAAGGCTGGCAGGAAAGCAGGCACCAAGGGCTGGCAGGAAGGCTGGCAGGCAGGCATTAACCAAGGCTGGCAGGAAGGCATGCACCAAGGGCTGGCAGGCAGACCTGGCTGGCAGCAAGGCTGGCAGGGCAGGCAGAACCAGCAAGGCTGGCAGGGAGGCTGGCAGCAAGGCTTGCAGGCAGGCATGCAGGCAGGGCAGGCAAGGCTGTCAATCCGTCTGGCAGCAGGTTCTTTCCTCTGAATGTGACCTGCTTCCAAGCTGCTTCCCTTTATATCCGCGGGGCCTGACACAATGCATCCCCCCTGCATGCGCAATTAACGCTCGGCATCTGTTAGGCTTCTGCTTATGCATCCGCTAGGCTTCCGCTTCATCCGCTGTGCATCTGCTGTATCCGTTCCACGTCCGCTTTGCTGAGGCCCCCCGGAAGCCCTGCGGATGTTGCCATCCGCTCTCATCCGCTTCCATTCCGCTAGCTTCCATTCCGCATCCGCTTTCCATCCACTCTGCGTCCTCCCCGCGTCCGTTCCTTTCCTTTATCCGCTCTGGTTATGCAAATTTTTGCCCCTTTTGAGAGCGGATAACAACGGATGGACATTTTTCTCGTCCGCTGTGTCCTTTTTACAAACGTTTTGCATCCGTTGGGCAGTGTGACAGGGCCTTAAGATAATATATAAAACTTGATAACCTAGCCTCAGCATCTAAGCATCAGACTTCCTACCTCCATTTACAAAGAAAGCTCTTGAAAATTCTCCCCAAAATCAGAAATGAGCAGACTAGAGGAACACTAGGCTCCAATATGTTGGGGCCATCAATAGAAGGCCTGCATTTCACCCCATGAATCTCTTCTCATTGGTTGGGAATCTGAGCAATCTTTTGATGACTTGACAAGACAAACAGACTAGACAGAGCCTAACATAACCCAGTGTTGTTCCTTGTAAGGATTTAGAGGTGACAACCAACATTTTGTGACCATTTGAGAGCCTTTACAGAACTTCCTGTTGTGCGCCAGTTGTAGCCTTTCCTGGATCAGTATTCCCTGCACTCGTTCAGTTTCTTGTCATCTCACAGCTGGACTATTATAACACGTTCTATATGCGTTCACCCTTGAAGAGTATTCAGAAGCTGCAGCTGATGCAGGGCGCGGCAGCGCAGGTAGCTTCCCCCCCCCCCANTCATGTCAGAGGGAGGCACACTGCGGGTCCTGTCAGCCTGATTATTCCGGCCGGCGGGGTCCAGGAAGAGGGCCTTCTCTGCTGTTGTTCCTGCCCTCTGGAACAACTTGCCCCCTGATGTGAGGTTGTCCCTAACCCTTCAATCTTTTCTTAAAGGCCTAAAGATGTGGCTCTGCCAGTTGGCCTGGGGCCCCAGTGGAGAAACAGTGCAATGGAGCTAGTTGAGTAATAATAGATTCCCCCCCTCCAAACCCCCCTCCCCATGTGTCCTTGGTTTTAATGTTTGAATTTTAACTTTTTAGGTTTCAACTGTATGTGCATCTTTAAGCTGTCTAGAATTACCCTATGGTGAGATGGGCAGCCAATACATTTTATAAGTAAGTAAGTAAGTAAGTAAGTAAGTAAGTAAGTAAGTAAGTAAGTAAATAGTGTTGGGCCTAATAACCAGTGCAGACTCTGTAACTTCGGTGTCATTGAGTAATACAAGATTCTGTTTGTTAGCAACTGGCCATTGCCATCAGAACCAATTTTAGTTTCTTGGCTGTCTTCAAAAGCAGCCTCACTTCGCTGTAACCTTGCTACAAGGCTTCCCAGTCCAGCAAACCTCTAACTGGAACATCAGCCAAACTGTACAAGCCGAAGATCAAGGATATCTCTTCCCTTCCCTTTTATAATATAGCTGAAACATAATATCTGCACTTAAAATCACAATTCTTTTTATCTATTTGTCCTATTGAAAGTTGCCATGATGATTGCATGGAGGATCAAGTAGAATTTCACAAAACCTAATACTGGCATGCAGGTCTCCCTCACTATCTCTTTCCCCTTTGTAAGTTTCTTTTTTGTTATTTCACTTTCCTTCTTGTTCTAATATCTCCTTGGGATAGATAGATAGATAGATAGATAGATAGATAGATAGATAGATAGATAGATAGATAGATAGATAGATAGATAGATATAGCATTTCACTGCCACCTCTACAACTTGAAATAAAACAGAAGTATTACAACAAATTTCAATTTCAATTTACCTGACATTCCTTTTCAGGTATACTGATACATGGATATTTTGAAAGACTCACATTCCCCAAACTTCTATCTTTCCACAGACATTCATAAGAAGGCAGTTCTGGTGATGGATTTCTGAGATGCCTTTAGGAAACTCAGAAGAGAATAATATAATCTCTCTTCATTCATCTCTCTTTATTGACTCAGAGCTAAATTATATCTAAATGTGAGGGCTTCATTTAGTTTTGATTATTAATATTTTTGGAAGACTGATCCCAATCTAATGAGTTCAAATCTTTTAATTTTTTAAAAAAATTACTAAGCCTGTTGTTAGACTATTCATTCAACATTGAAGTCTATAATTAAACATCATTTGGTGGGGGGAGAGAACACTTCCTTCCTCTCCTGAATCTAGGTTTCTGTTAATAACTTTTATTGCAATAATTTTATCCTGATATTTCCCTTTACAACATCCCTGTTTAATTATTTGTGGATATAGGTATCTTTTTTCAAGGCATCTTATTTTTAAGGGAAATGTCTAAAAAGTTCAGCTTAAAATAATAGGTTAAAATGAATTCATTCTTGGTTGGAGAAAATGTCCCACCCACCCCCTAAGAAGTGACTAATCTATGATAAAAATTGAACCTGAGATGTCCTGTTTCTTCATTCCAACTTTTAGCCCCCCAGTTATATCACTCACCAAAGACAGTACAACTCGTGCATTTCCATTGGATGCCTGCCAAAAGAAAGCATGAAAAGAAATGGCAACAACAAAATGTCCTGGATTCTGGATACAAAAAGGTGCTGAATTATTTGACTTCCATCAACACCTAACATGAATCCCTCTCGGCTTGCCCTAAGCCTGAACACTAATGGTAGGTGATACACTTGTTGAGTTCCAAGATAAAGTCGATTATGCTCTGAATTCCATGCTCAGATTGTCCTACCTCTTGGGAGCTTGGAGTTCTTTAAGCCGTAAAGTTGTGCCGTTGTAGGGAAGCATGGAACTGGGAGTTGCACAGCCTGGTCCTAACTCCTTCAGGAAAGGAACAGACATGCTCAAGCTTCCTGAAGCCCTTTTCTGATCTGGCAGCAGGTAAAACCAGTCTTATGGGGTGTGTCAGGTGTGCTGGGAGCTGCAGATCCAAACAGGTTTTTTGGGCCTACCTAGTAAGAATATTCAAAAATAATAATGATCAGCTACATTTGCATATGGAAGACTATCCCGACACTTCACGGATCCGAGTAATTTCCTTCTTCGGAGACATTCTTTTTTTCTCCCCTAAAATTGCTGCACTTTCCTCTTGAATAGACTGCCTGACAAACAGCAACCCTAACTGTTCAATTAATGAATTAATGTCCACCCTGCTTCAATCTTGTTCAATGTCACAATAGAAATAACAACCAAATTATAGCAATTCAAATTACAAAAAAAAAGCCAAAGCAGGAAAGAAATATAGAAAGAACAACCAAAGGTGAGGTGATGCTACTGAAAGACTCTTCAAAAAAGCTCTGTTTTTAACAATTAAAACAACAATCTGGGAAGGGCTGGAAAGGACTCAGCAGGGAGCTCATTCTTTAAGGGCCTGTCACATAGGCCGACGGATACAAAACGTATGTAAAAAGGACACAGCAGACGAGAAAATGTTCCATCCGTTGTTATGCACTCTCAAAAGTGCCCCGAATTTGCATAAGCAGAGCGGACAACAATGGAAAGGAACGGATGGGGAGAGGACGTAGCAAGGATGGAAAGCGGATGCTCCACGGAAGCCTAGCGGATGGAAGCGGGTGGAAGCGGATGGCACATCTGCGGGGCTTCCGGGGGAGCACAACGAAGCGGACATGCAACAGAAGGAACGGATGCAGAGCAGATGCAGAACGGATGAAGCGGACGCAGAGCGGAAGCCTAGCAGATGCCTAGCGGATGCCTAGCGGATGCAAAGCATTCACTGCGCATGCAGGGAGGATGCATTGCGTCAGCCCCGCGGATATAAAGGGATGCAGCTCGCAAGCAGGTCACCATTCAGAGGAAAAGACCTGCTGCCAGACACAGCTCCAGCCAGCCAGCCAGCCAACAACCATGGGAAGAAGAGAAAGCCTCTGCTATCTGCTGCCAGCCCTGGCAAGAAGGACAGGGCCACCATCCCACCCCTGACCCTCACTCTGCTTCTGCTGGGGGCTTCTGTTGCTCGGGCTGACCCTTTCTGGTGCTGGAGCTTTCTGCTGGCGGCTGCTCCTGGTGCTGGGGCTTCTGCTGGTGCTTACTCTGCTGACGCTGCTCCTGGTGGTGGTGCTTCTGCTGGTGCTTACTCTGCTGGCGCTGCTCCTGGTGCTGGTGCTTCTGCTGGTGCTTACTCTGCTGGCGCTGCTCCTGGTGCTGGGGCTTCTGCTGGTGCTTACTCTGCTGTGCTGCTCCTTGGTGCTAGTGCTTCTGCTGGTGCTTACTCTGCTGGTGCTGCTCCTGTGCTGGGCTTCTGCTGGTCCTGCTGGTGCTCCTGGTCCTGCTGGTGCTGCGGTGCTCCTGGTCCTGCTGGTCCTGTTGGTGCTGCTGGTGCTGCTGGTCCTGCATTTGCTGCTCTGTTGTTGCTGCTGCTGCTGCTGGTGGTGTGGTGAAGCAGCCCCTACAACCTCGAAGCCCCTCTGATGAGGGCGCCAGATGGCCCTGCCAGAAGGAGGAAAAGGCAATACGAAGAACGAGAACGGGAGAGGAGGCAATACTCCATCGAAGAGGAACATGAGGATGAGGTGCTGGAATGGCTGAGGGAGAACGAGTACCTCTGGAGGAAGGGACACAGGCTCTATCGAGACACAAAAGGAAGCAGGCTGCTTGGAGATAGAAGGCGGAGAGCCTGGGCTACACTTCGGAGGTGCTCCTCGGCTGGTGGAAGCACATGCACACCTGGTACGGAAAGCTGCACCTGAAGAAATCTGGCCAGGCCACAGTCAAGCTGACGGACCGAGAGACCTACGTGGTGGCCAAGTGCAGCTTCTTGGAGGGTGAGATCTGCTACAAGGAGCAGCCCTCTGACAACCCTCTCTCTCAGGCAGCCCGCAGAAAGCCAGTCCTCTTCTGGCCAAGAGTCAGCTCCTGTGTCCAGGCAGGTATCTGTGGAGTGTGCCACCACGGAGACCCCCCCGACAGCTGCACTCCCCGTGGTGGAGCGCGTGGAGAACCCCTGATGCAGTGGGAGAAGGAGAGGGTGCTTCCACCAGAGACCAACCCACATCCACCCCCAGCTCCGCCTCCACAGAAAGCAGGCAGAGAGGCAGACCGGAAGGGACAGAGCCACACTGTCCTGCTGGAGATCAGGGACACCATCAGAAGCAGCATAGATCTCCTCTCTCAGCTGGTACATGCCGACATCCCATCCTCCAACCACAAGCCCTTCCACACCTATGTCAACCAGACCTATGGACATGTCTGAATCACAGTACCCAGTGATCAAGGCCAGGATCACTGGTCTTCTTCACAAACCCTCCAGACCCAGCTGAACCTGCTCCCACCCAGTCCAGGTCTGCTCCTCCACCCCAGGTGAATGTCACTCGCCTTCCAAGGCTTTCCACAGGCCCTCACCTTCCAAGGCTACAGCTACCAGGAGCTCCAGCAGCACAGGCAGCCCTTCCCAGTCCAGACACAGGTACATCATACGCCACGGTGCCACACACACCACTGATGCCACCCACGCCATAGATGCACCCACGCCACAGATGCCACCCATGCCTCACCTCGCCTCAGCTGCAGACCAGAAGCCCCACTACACTCTCCCCTTCCTCCACTCCACAGCAAAGCCCGGCCTCAGAACATCTTCATCAGTATTGGGCTGACACCCATGTCCTGGAGGAAGGGGCTCTCAACATCACAGGACTGAGCAGCTCTCTGAGAGCTTCCTCCACACACCATCCTGTTGTCCTCTCAGGGCCAGGCACCCCAATGGCGCCTCAGACCACGCTCCACAGCACCTGGACCTTCACCCTGAGACTATGGGCATGCCTCAGAGTGACTGAGAAGAGTGCCAGAGACTGGGTGGCTTATCTGTTGACTTTATCTTTGCTTCGGACACTTGGGTCATTTTGCTTTTACAGCTTGTTATCATATAAGATTATCTTTGCTTCACACACTTGCTTCATTTATTTTTTGTAAATAAAGTCTTGGTGGAAACTTTAGAAATGGTTTTAAGCCTTTGCATGCTTGTGGGATGTGTAATAGGTGTGGGATGGGCAGGGATACCTGTGGGATGGGGCAGGGATACCTTTGGGATGGGTAATAGCTGTGGGATGGGCAGGGATACCTTTGGGATGGGTAATAGCTGTGGATAGATAAACCACCAGTGCAAGCATAGTGGGACTGTATGGTCCACCTCCCAGGTGCCACACCTTTGGCCCTTTATTATCAATAACACAATGTAATCATTGATCCACACATTTCAACATAAACACACTCTTTTATTAAATGCCCTGTTCATTGTAGGGCCACTCAACATACATGGGACAATCTCATCAGTGTGATGAGACGGCTGAAGGAAGCATCCATTAAGCATCTTTCATCTGTCTTGCCACTCCCCTGCTCCAGCTGGGGAGTTGCACCAGTGTTTCAGGAGGTTTGCGCTGCTTCTTCCCTTCACGTGAGCTCTGTTGGGGCCTTGCACATCCACAGTGTCTATCAGGTTTCGCACCTTGCCTCCATTCAAACAGGCTTCATGTCCCATTGCCTTGTTGGAGGTCCACGGGCCTGTTCTGCAGCACTGGGTAGGCGAGTGCGCATGAGATTGTGCAGCTGCAGCAAGCTTCACGATCCTCCTCACGGTCTCTGGGTGATGCTTCATGGTGGTGAGAAGTACCTGGAACCTGTTGGCCAGGATGCCAAAGGCGTTCTCCACCACCCGCCTTGCCCTGGACAGCCTGTAGTTGAAGATCCCTCTCTTCACAGGGTGAGGCATCTGTGAAGTGTAAGGGCTTCATGAGGTAGGTTCTGAGGTGAGACAGTGTCCATCCCACGATGAAGTAGGGCACATCTTGCATGTCATTGGGCAGGGGTCTGGATCTGGGAAGCCCATGATGAGGTTCGCGTTCCAGCACCCTCTTGAGCGTGCACTGGCGTCGTGTATACCTGGGCATCTGAGATGAGACCGTTGCCTGAAGCATCGATGTACATGACTTGTAGTCAGCACGAACCATGAGCGAAGAGGATGATGACTGAGATGATGCTTGTAGTTGTGATAAGTGGACCACCCTGATTGGGTGGCAGGTTTGCAAGGCCACGTGCTTCCATCTATGCCAACGGTGTGGGGGAAAGATCCATTTTTCTGATACCAACTTCGTCTGCAACTTTCTCCAGCCTTCTTCAGTGGAGGGGCAGCTGGAGGAGCTCCTCCAGGTAATTTCTTCGATGAATGGCCTGCACCACTTCTCTGACACAATGCTGATGGTGTTGTGTGGCACCTCCAGCCGACTGCATGCTCCTTACGTGTCCCTGAGGCCAGTGGCACAGAGTCAGTGCACTTGAGCGCCAGGGTCAGGCCTGGGCCAGAAAGTTTGGTGCTCTGCTTGGTCAACTTGGTCTCAGCAACTCCACAAACTTCGTCACAACATGGCTGGAGGCATCCTCATGAAGTTCTGGAATGCACGAGGGTCTTCGTTTCCTCAGCTCAGCTCGCATCAGCTGTTTGTAGCAGTCATACTCTGCTTTTCTCTCCGATCATCTTTTTCGGCCCAGACAGCTTCTTGGCGCTTCCTTTTCCTTCGCGTTGAGAACTAGGTGAAAAGAGCCTGTAGACATGGCTTCGCACTGTTTTAAGAAACGATGGTGGCTAGCCAACAGGAGTGTGTTAAGATCCATGGTGGAGATTATGGATGCTGTGGAAGAGCAAGAGCCAGATGAAGGCTGAATATGGTCCTGCACAGCAGGGCTGCTGGACTGAAAAGTGAGATTCAAGGTGATTCCTCCCCTTTTTATAGAAATTATAGGTTTTCACTCGGTTGGTCCTTATTGCATCCTCTATGGCATCACTGCAGACATGCCTAAATATCCGAGATACGTCCACTCTGCGAACGTTTTTTAGTTTGTAATGCTTTGTATGCGAGCTGCATCTGCTTTCATCCTTTCTCTGTCCCGTCGCTACTAATGCTGCGTGTCCGTTCGCATCTGTTTTGCATTCCTCCCTGTTCCGTTTTGCCACTGGAGCGATGTCAAGTTGCGCGGATGCGCAGCGGATGCGTTGCGAATATAGCGGATGCTAACGGATGACAACGGATTTAGAAGCGGATGTTCCCTAATGTGCTTGGTGGGGGATGCAGAACGGACAGCATTGGATTAATTTTTCCGCTAAAAAGTTTTGTGCGCTCAAAACTTTTTGAGCGATGAAATGGTCAATAGACGGATGCTGGATGGATAGAGAGGATGAAAAACGGATGGCAGCTGAGTACATGAACGGAAGATCGCGTTAACCACCGGATGGCAAAGTGTCCAACGGATGGCAAGTGTTTCTCTCCATTTTACATCCTCTTTCCATCCATTGGTGCTGTGTGACAGGGGCTTTAGGTCGATGCAGTGTGGAGAAGCAGTGCCTTCTAGCTTCAGCTCTTCTGATGTCCCAGAAATGTGAAACAAATCCTCCCTATTTGCTCCAATCTGTTGGAGGAGCCAATCCCATGGGTGCCCAGGTGCCAAGTCATGGAGGGCTTTGCATAGTTAACACTTTAAGCAGTGGTGGTATTCAGCAGGTTCTGACCAGTTCTGGAGAACTGGTAGCAGAAATTTTGAGTCGTTCAGAGAACTGGCAAATCCCACTTTTGACTGGCCCCGGCCCCATCTATTCTCTGCCTCCTGAGTCCCAGCTGATTGGCTGGGTCTTCTTTGGTTGCCCTGCACAGNGAACGGAGCTGGAAAGCAGGCTAGTGGGGTGGGGAGGGAATGGAGATTTTGCAGTATCCTTCTCCTGCCACACCCACCAAGCCATGCCCCCCACACCATACCCCCCCCAAGCCACGCCCACAGAACCAATAATAAAACATTTGAATGCCATCACTGACTTATATTTGGAATTGAAACGGTAACCAGTGTCGGGCCTGCCACATTTATTTAATATGCTTCCAACATCAGGGGCTAGTTAAAAGACATTCTGGGCTAATCATTGCAATTTCTGAGTAGTCTTTAAGGCAGCCCCATGTAAAGCATATTGCAGCAGTGTATATGGTGGTGATGAGAGCATCAATTATTGTCGCTAGATCCTCCTGCACCAGCTTAAGGATGTGTTTAAGCTCTTCTGTCCATAGTTTCCATCTGCTGTTCAAATGGGAACCACAAGTCCAGGAGGAACCCTACATCAAAGACCTCCTCCTCTCCATCCATGAATAACACCAGCACCAAAGAAGAGCCCTGATGAACAGGTAAACCTTGACATACAACCGTTCATTTAGTGACCTTTCAAAGTTACAACAGCCTCAAAAAAGTGACTTACAACCAGTCCTCACAATTACAACCATCATTGCATCCCGACTGTCACATGAACAAAATTGGGTGTTTGACCATCAACATGTATTTATGTTGGTTGCAGCATGCCAGGATCACATGATTACCATTTGTGACCTGTCCAGTTGCCTTCCGACAAGCAAAGTCAATGAGGAAGATGGATTCACTTAATAACCACCAGTAATGACATGGCAAAAAAAGTCATAAAATTGGGAGCCATTCACTTAACAACCATCTTTCTTAGCCACAGAAATTGTGGTCCCAATTGTAGTTGTAAATTGAGGACCACCTGAACGAAGAGCAACTCCAACTTCCTTGGGTTCAGTTTGAACTTGTTCTCTCTCGAGACCGTCGAGGCTCCAAACCCCAGGAAAGAATATTGGGGGGTACCTCCCTTACTACCCAAGATAGCAATGTGTTGCATACCGATTATTCATAGCCCAAACTGTCATCCTATGATCTTCTCCCAACAGTTACAAATAAAAGTTAAGAAGCAGGAGAGTGAGGACTAATTCCTGTAAAGTAAGGGTCTGATAGGCTGATCTCACTTACCTCTTTACAACAGACTTACGTTATGTTTCAAGGAAAGGGGAAGTTTTCACTCTGGTCTGCCAGTTAGGCGGGAAAATATTCATTCTGATTGGTTGTCCCCTCTGACAGCTCCTATAAAAGGACAAGTGGGGTTTTTCAATGCGTAATTGTTACTTGAGTAAAGAAGTTCTACTCGTTACCTCGATTCAGTGTCTTCTTTCACCCATAATTCAACAGAAACCATTCACAGGAGTGGAACCCCTGCAAAACAGTGCCCCAATCCCTGACCTCCTTAGGTAGTCCAGTAAGATGCTAGAGAGAAGAAGTCTAAAAGCTCACCAAGAGATCTAAAAGGAAAAGGAGAAGTGCATTTCACAGGTCATCCAGCAAAGAGACCAAAGCTGTCTCGTTCCCATGCACAGGTCTGAACCCAGACTGAACCAAGACAATCCACTCCTCCTAAAGTAGTACCTTTATGTATTTAGAATATCTACAATACCATGATTCATAATTCCAACATCCAGTTGGAAAGATGTAAAGCCTATGATGCCTCAATAGCCATGCACCTTAAAAATGAAGACGTGCTGTTTTCTTGGACTGATATTTAATTAAAAATAGGGGACAGAAGTAGCTGAAAAATCTGAAAATGAATGCAGTCTATGGAACAATCCTACTCTACATAGGTCAAAACAAAAGCAGATATGAGGGTGAGAGGATGGAGCATCAGGTTAAAAAAGCAACAATGGCAAGGTATCAGTCTTCTAGAACAGGGGTCCCCAAACATAGCTGGCTAAGGAATTCTGGGAACTGAAGTCCGCAAGTCTTAAAGTTGCCAAGTTTGGGGACACCTGTTCTTAAGGCAAATGAACCCTGTATTGCAAGAAGGCATATCTACACATTTTGATATCTTTCTGTGAAGAAAGAATCAAGTATTTTATTTATTTATTTTATTTTATTTGTCAATCGTTTACATGATAATAGGCATAAATATAAACATGAGTAAGAATACAGGAAATAGGTACGAATAAATGGGGACAATAGGACAGGGATGGGAGGCACAATGGTGCACTTTTGCATGCCCCTTACAGCCCTCTTAGGAAAGGGAGGGGTGAGGTCAATAGTGGATAGTTTGAGATTAAAGGAGTGGGGGGTTAGAGGCCTCAATGTAATAAACTAGTATGTCCATCTGCAAAACTATAATAAAGGAGAGCTTTTAAAAAGTTGTAGAATTCTTAAAATAAAATAATAATTTAAAAGAGTTCAAAATAATTCTATTTACGGTCATCTCATTTCCCCAGGATTTTGCTGGTTTGCAAAAAGCAGTTAGAAGCATCTTTGCAAAATGGAAGAATATCTAAAAAAAATAGCACTGTACTCAAATGAGACAAGAACAATTGCTTCCAACCCTTAAAAATAGTGTAATTAGTTTTAATATTCAAAAATGTGATATCATTTTATCGACTGAACTACAAAACTGATGAAGGTTGGGTCAAAAGTAATGTCACTGACAAAAGAATGCTGTGTGGTTTTTTTTGCCATGCCAAAAAAATGAAATTTTTGGAATACTATTTGATCTGTCCCAACTCCCACAATTGTATTATATATCTCTGATAGTATTTTGTTGTTAAGGCTAGAGAGATGGTAAGCAGGGATAACACCAGACAAAAGAGCAGGAAACATATCCCCAATCCAGGAACTTCCAAGGAGAAAACCTCACCCCCAACACTGGCAGGGCAAGCGACTGCGTATAAACAGGAAGCAGACCCCACTCTCTAGAACTAAGGCAGGCAATGAAACATCTGCAAACAAACAACTAAGCACAGAGAGCATCAAGAACTCCACACTTCAGCCTTGAGCTATATATATATATATATTCTTCAAAAGGAGCTGTTCAACCTTGCCGAATCTAAAGACTTCCATATATAATGCTAGACTGCAGCTCCCATCAACTTGGCTTCTCAGGAATGTTAGAAATAATAATTCAAATGTCTGGAGACCGTAAGATGGGAAAAGCTGACCCAGACCAGTAAAAAGCAGGCAAAGAGAAGGCCAGTCATGAATAACACATGTATAGGCTTGCTCTGCTGAAGTAACCCACAGTGATGTTGCTGAATTGCATGGCAACTTTTATATGAGCAGACAATAAAAGGCACCACAGCAGGTGGAGTAGAATACAAGTGGCGGTAAAGTTTTTCCTCTAGAAAATATTCCACAGCCAAAGTGCTGCCATGGAAGAAAACAGTACCTTCAGGTTTCAGCTCCCCTCACCCCCAAAACTTCTGGGGCCTTTTAAGTATTTTTTTTACTTTATTTTTTTAAATTATGATTGAAGGTGATCCCATAGATACTTTTGAAACACTGGATAATTCAAAAAGTATCTGAGTTTCTATTTCCAGTCCTACTGTGTTCACGTCCTAGTTAATATGGTGGCCAGCCTAGATATCTGCACCAAAGACCATCTTAAAATAATTTTCGGCACCTCAAACTTTCAAGTGCAACTGGTCTGCCCTCATCATGTGGACAGGTGAGTCATTGTGGGCTTAACTAGTTGAACATTTCATAGGTGCTTAATTGAATATAGGCAATCAAATATAGGCAATCAAATTTCCGTGCCATTTTGTTGGTAGTAGAAAAATATCTGGGAAGAAAAACCAGCTGTATAAGGAAACAGATGTTATATAGGTAGTCATAAGTGGACAGGAGCTGAGTGATTCCCAGGGTCCTGAGTTTGGAGATTTTTCATCTGTTGCACTCAAAACGGGGTTGAAAGATTAAGACACACATTTCACTGGAACACTTTTTAAACAGACACCGTACCACAGAAATCCAGTGCTGCATTGTTAGATATATCTGAGGGGCCATCTCTTCCCAGTTACATCTACCCAACCCATCAGAGCGGAGAGGCAGGAAATGTTGTGGGTCCCAGCCGAGAGATACACCTGCCTTCTCTGTGGTGGCTCCCTCTTTCTGGAACATCATCCCCTCAGAGATTAGAATGGCCATTTTAAACATTCTTCCGGAAGGCACTGAAGATCTGGTTCTGCCGGCGGGCCTGGGGAGCCCATAGCGGGATGGAGCCTATTAAATGGCTCGTGTGAGGTGCTGTTACCAGGTGGGGGATGGGTGTGTGTGTTGTGATTGTAATATATTAATTTACCACATGACTTCTTTTATCAGTTTTATTGTTTTTATACAGGGTTTTATATTCTGTGAGCTGCCTTGACTCAGCCATGTGCGAATAGGCAGCGATATAAATCTCATAAACAAACAAACAAACAAATAAATGGCGTAAGGTCATGTAACATTAATGTACTGATCGGTGAAAATTGATAAACATCTAATAAGGAAGATCTAGTCTGCTGTTTTTTGTTTTTTAAATTATGGTTAACATCCAATCTTCTGGCCGCTAGTTGCTGTTCCCGGATGCATTCTGCCAATCTTTTCAGGCTTTTTCAACCTTGGAACTCTTGGTGTGAGCAAGGCAAGTCTCTACCTGATATCTTAAGGAAGATTCCCGGCTATATTTTGTCCCTAAATTAAGGCTTGGCCCATCAGCGACTAAGTACCAAGGTATTCAGGGTCATATGCAGAGACAATCCCTCTGTAGCTTTCCTTTTCCTGGAAACTTACTTAGCCATTCAGGTCAAAGTGGTGCATCAGCAAAAGGGCTGATGAGCTATCTTTCCGAATATTAATTTCCGACGGGCTGATGTAGATTTCAGGGCTGCTAGAACAAAGCCAGTCACCACAGTTTTGTTTTGTTTTTCCAGAGCAAAAACTTGTCACTTTTCGGCAAAAAAAAAAAAGGCCATCGAATCTGAATTTCGTTGATGAGCTTAGCTCTGCGGCGTTGTTTTTCCTACAAGCTGCCCAGCGCATCAGAGCCTGAAACGCACGTCCTGCACTTTCGTCGTCAGCGCTTTCTGCAGACTACCGCCCTTCCTTTCTCTTCGCAGCGGAGGTGGGTGGGAAGACAAAGGCTGTGTGAGAGAGTCCAGTTTCAGCGGCGGATCACTCCTACAACGCGGCTGGAATAGCTGCCTGGAAGCTGAGAGGGATACAAGAGCAAACAGGCGGGACTTGGCCTAGCGCAAACCAGGGGAGGCGCGCGAGACGCTTCTCTGTCTCGGAGCGAAGCGGGAAAATAACGGCGGTTTTGTTCCCAGGAGGAGGCAGAATGTTGGGTTTGATGTTTTTCATTTTTCAGCTCCTCGGCTGTGGTTTGTGGTTTCTACTGTCACGACTGGAGGCGTGCGGAACTATACCGAGCCCGAGCGTAGTAAATACGTACATAACCACCACACCATTTTCCTTTCGGGGTGAGCAAATACTACAGAAAGAATAGGAAAAAATGGCTTGAGACGTGAAAAGCTACATCCAAATTATTCCGGTGAACTTAACTTGGACTGCTCCATGCCGTTTTATTCGATGTAAACCATTTCTCCTTTCCCTTTCAATTCATGCGTTGCCTTTTGTTCTTTAAACATCTCTCACTTCTTTTTGGGGAATTCGGCAGCTCCATCCAGTCACGAACCGTCTCTGTCGCTGTGCCTATAAATAACCCATTTATTCTTAACAGTATCCAGGCCTTGTTCATTCTCTATATCTGATCAAACCACCTCAATATACCACTTTTGTAGCATTCATTTTGCATGCGGTCAACATTCATTTACAACCCATTTGCTTCTTATTTAACAGCGTATACATTTAAATATCCGATTAAATATTTTGAAGCTTTTCCTCATCTGGTCAAATCACGTTTGCTCATAAGAAGGTGGACAGAAAGACATTTTTTGATAATCGCTGTTTCCAGTTCCTAGCGCAGCCATTCCTTGCAATAAACCACTTAAAGTTTACCCTCATTTTAACTTTAATTTTGGGTATCTTAAACCTGCTTCATTTCCCCGTGTTTAGTAAATGTTCTTCCAAGGTACACAAATTCATTAACTTGCCTTCATTTTTCATCACGTATGGATAATTTATATTCACTCCATTTTCTCTGTTTAAACACAGTTACCTTGGTCTGTTGTAGATAATTAGTTTTTGGACCCCTGCTTCTCATTGCACAACTCAGCGGTATCACTGGATGCACAGTTGAACAGGTTCAAATTACCCTATTCCAGATATACTATGCAAAGACCTAGTTCTCTGGAAAAAGCTGCAAAAATGCTGGGAAAAATAGAAGGAAAGAAAAGAAGAGAAGGACCAGCAGCAAGTTGGATGACTACAGTGGCAATGAATATATAGTTGGGAGACTTGAAAAAATAAGTCAGGGATAGATTGTCATGGAGAAAATTTATGTGGTCAGTTGGAGTTAAAAATGACTTGATGGATTGTAATCAGCTTCTCTTTCTATCATGCAGTCTACTGAACCTTCTCCATAAATTATTCTTAACAACATAGTAGAACAACATAGTAGAACACAATAAGTTGTTCTTAACAACATAGCAGTACCTGTATATTAAAATGCACTTGCAATCTTATCCACAGCCAATGCATCTCTAATACCACTATAAACATTCCTTATACGTAAGTCAATAAATACCTGAAACAACTATGGAGGATCATACAGCCTTGTCTTATTCCCAGCTCAGAATGGTACCATGAGCTATAGTGGCGCAGTGGTTAGAATGCAGTATTGTAGGCTACTTCTGCTGACTACCGGCTGCCTGTAATTTAGCAGTTCAAATCCCACCAGGCTCAAGGTGGGCTCAGCCTTCCATCCTTCCAAGGTGGATAAAATGAGGACTCAGATTGTTTGGGGCAATATGCTGACTCTCTAAACTGGTTAGAGAGAGCTGTAAAGCGGTACATAAAGTCTAAGTGCTATTGCTAATGTTCTCCACTAAGCCTTCCACTTTTCTCACGTATACAGTGGAATCTTGGGTGACGACCATAATCGGTTCCGAGAATTCTGTCATCACTTGATTTTGACATCCCCAGAAGCGCATGTGTGAAAAAAAAAAAATGGCATGCACGGAACAGCAAATTGCCGTGCCTGTGTTTGCGACCAGAGGTAAAATCCTTTGGTCATCACCTGAATTGGTCGTGAATGGAAGTGTTCGCGACCAGAGGTTCCACCTGTCCTTTATTTCCATCTTAGACTATTCCTATCACATCCAAATATCACCAGGCTTGAAATTTTGGGCTTGGACAATCTTGAACTACGCTGCCTACGGTTGGACTTAAGTGTAGTACACAAAATTATCTGCTACTACAATGTCCGACCAGTCAATGACTACTTCAGCTTCAACCGCAACAATACAAGAGCACACAACCGATACAAACTCAATGTTAAATGCTCTAAACTTGCTTGCAGAAAGTACGATTTTGACAACAGAGTGGTCAGTGCCTGGAATGCACTACCTGACTCTGTTTTACATCCTCTAACTCCCACTTCTTTAACCTCACACTATCCACTATTGACCTCATCCCATTTCTAAGAGACTGTAAAGGGCATGCATAAGTGCACAAATGTGCCTCCCGTCCCTGTCCTATTGTCCCCATTTATTTGTACCTATTTCCTGTATTCTTACTCATGTTTATAGTTATACCAATTATTTTGTAAGCGATTGATAAATAAAATAAATTAAAAAAATGAATTCAATTCTCCAATCTATATTTTAAATTTCATTGACTTTGCTAAAAGTGCTTCTTCAACTATTTTAATCCCCTTTCATAAAAAGAAAAATCCACCAAAATTCCAAAATGTGATTTAGAATACGTACGTAACATATGTTGGGGACATTTCAAATCAAAAGTGTCTTTTCGTGGGATTATTCAACACCTGAGAAAGGGCAGTCCATGCAAACTGAGAAAAAGAAGTGCTTTACAGTAAATCAGAACAGAACAAAATAACAAAGTTAGAAGGGACCTTGGTGGTCTTCTAGTCCCACCCATTGCCCAAGTAGGAGACCTATAGGAGGTCCCAAGTAGGAGACCAAGTAGGGTGTCCACCTCAAGGCCTGGGGGCTGAATCCGCCCATGGGGTGCTTAAATCTGGCCCATGGGGCTTCCCTGGAAACAATGAAGGACTGGTCCATGGTGCCTCTGCCAGGGAAAACAGCTTGCAAGACTCACTGGTGGTTCTCCCAAGCTCCGTTTTTGCTGGCAGAGGGTTGCAAGAGACTGTCCCAGCTGAAAATAGAGCTTGGGAATCCGTTTTCGCTGGCAGAATGCTCAGGCCAACACAGGTTCCCCCAACACGTGTGATATCATGCTGGTCATGCCCACCCTGGCCCCCCGAGGTCAAACACAACCCTGATGCGGCCCTCAATGGAATTGAGTTTGACACCCCTGCCCTATATCATTCCAGTCTCTTATTAAAAACCTCCGGTGAGGTTTTCTGAAGGCAAGCCATTCCACTGATTAATTGCTCTTACTGTCAAGGCAATTTCTCCTGAGTTCTGGGTTGGACTTTTCTTTGGTAAGCTTCCATTTGTTACTTCTTGTCTGGCCCTGAGGTGTATTGGAGAATAGGTTGTCTCCCTCTTCTTTGTGACAGTATTGAAAGTAATATTGAAATACTCTCAAGTATTGAAAGACTGCTATCAGGTTACCCTTAGTTCTTCTTTTCATTAAACTAGACATACCCAATTCCTGCAACAGTTTGTCAGGTTATTTTATCCTCCAGTCCCCTAATCATCTTTGTTGCTCTTCTCTGCACTTTTTCTGGAGTCTCAACAACCTTTTTATATTATGGTGATCAGAAATGGATGCAATATTCCAAGTGTTTCAAATCCTGTATGATGTGCTGTCATACAATCTCATTACCCGTTAGATAATTTTTCATCTTAATTATTTTGCAATTATTTTCTTCCATACATTTTGTCATCCATAACTTCTTTCACATTACCATTCCACCAACCTTTTAAAAAAAATCATAGTTACCATTTTACTCACTTCTAAGACGCTTGGTAACATAATTCTTTTTCTTCTGTTTCAACCAGTTTTCACATTTTTTCTTACGTCCTCATTTCATTTATTTTGTTGGTAGGTTATCTTCTAATACTTTTCAACAAGTTATTTTGTACTTATTTTCATGAAAATTTTCATAGTACTTTTAAAAATTCTTTCATGTACATTTAAGTCACTTAACACAATCCTATTTTTCTAGGACACATTCCTTCTGAATAATGAACAGTCCCACCAAATTCATCTCTACTTCTTTCATTATCACTATTTACAGGAGTATAATGTGCATCATCAACAACATACACATTTTTTTCATTTATCCATACCAAAATGACATCAATTTCAGACACACAATTTATTCCCTTTATTTATAATTAAATCTGTATCTTCACTTCCATCCATAAGTTCAAATGACCTTCATGAAGATCTGTTATGTTTTCCTCCTTGCTCTTTATTTATTTCTTACTTTCACTTTATTTGCTAGTTCATGCTTTTTATCCTTCATCCTTCTTACATACAAGTTTCAATCTTCTATTTGCTCTAACCCTAACCCAACCAGGAAGATTTGGTAAAAAATCTTTGTTGAGAAACATTAACAGGACAACACTTATGAGATGGATTTAGTAGGAGCAGCTTCCAGAGTGAAATAAAAGGGTACCACTGTAGTACTTAAATACAGAGACTATATATTTAAACATCTTTAAACTGAGAGTCGTAAAACAGTGGCTATTTGTATATGTATATATGTTTGTGCATAAGTCTCTTTTGGCCCTTTTAAAAAAAACTATTTTATTCTGTTCTTTCATTCACCCTTCGGTAAAATTCAAGAATTTCTGGCTCCATAGCAACACTTCAACTTCCCCTTCCTCCCTGCTTAGCTCGCGATACATCTGATCTTTTAGGCAGCCAATCCGCAATACCTGAGGGTGGAGATAGAAAGAATTTAGGAAAAAAAAGAGAGTTAGTGATGAATTCATCTGTCCTGCAAAATCGCTATATCTTCAAAGTGATACTTTTCCTGGAAGGTACAAAGTAATCTGTAATGGCCCTATCAAGATGAACAAGATGGGGACACAAATAAAGGGCAATTTCAGAAACTGGAAATTCTGATTAAAAAAAAGAACTGGGAAAAGTGCCATTGAGGACCACAGTAAATGATTGATTGGAAATATGTTTCAGAAAGCCTAAAAGGCTCAGCAGTGAATAAAAGAAAAATTGCTGTGTTGTTCTGTACTTCTTTCCCTGTTTTTTCCAACAAAGAATCTTCCCCTTATTTTGGCCACAGGTACATTAGGAATTTGAAGACATATTGTCAGTATTCTTGCAAAATTGTTAGAAGGTTTGACAATTAATAAAAAGTCCAGTTTCCCAAAAGGCAAATTTTAAAATAAAAAGTAATTTTGCCAAAAACATACTGCTACTTAGTTTGTGCTTCATACTAAATCCAAATTGTTAAAACAAGTTACAAGGGTTCATATACTGAGCTAGTTATTATAACTCCCAAACCCCAATTCCTGACTTGCCTAAGAAGCTGTGCCCAAATCTGAGAAACTACATTGAAGTTTAGTACAATGTTAACCACTGATGATGAGAAATAAATGCCCAGAAGGCAAAATAACAAATTTCTCTTTAAAATGCTGCTTTTGTATTTAATCTACACCCTTTCAAAAAGGAAGCAGAAGGGAAGGAAGAAGGGAGAGGAGGAGATAAACAAACAAACTAGGGAAAATGAATACATTACATATACAAAACATGAGTATTGTAGGCAAACTACCCAAGCCAGGCATTCTTGGAAAAATAGCAGGTGGTAGAGACGAATGTTTTGTATTGCAATATCCCAACTATCCAGTTTTCAAACACATACAACTGTATTGGGGGCAGAAAGTTGACCAAGTTTTAATGAAGATGTTCAAATAAAGTATTTTTAGTGCCTATATGATGTTGGAGACACAGACGACAAGGAAGACTTTGTTTTGATTGAGTCAGACTCATAGGTCACCCAGAGGTCTTGGATGGGAATAGTCAAAGAACTGGAGAGCCTGAATCTGTGCCAACCAGAAATATTTAAGTGAAAGAAATTTCCCATTGGAAGGAGAACAGCTATTAAATAAATATTTGAAAATCAAGTTATAATGTATGTATGTGTACGTATGTGTATATGTATATATATGTATGTATTTGTATGTATGTATATATACACTGCTCAAAAAAATAAAGGGCACACTTAAACAACACAATCTAACTCCAAGTCAATCACACTTCTGTAAAATCAAACTGTCCACTTAGGTAGCAGCACTGATTGACAATCAATTTCACATGTTGTTGTGCAAATGGAATAGACAACAGGTGGAAAGACATCCCAATAAAGGAGGGGTTCTGCAGGTGGTGGCCACAGACACTTTCTCAGTTCCTATGCTTTCTGCCTGATGGTTTGGTCACTTTTGAATGCTGGCGATGCTTTCACTCCAGTGGTAGCATGAGATGGAGTCTACCACCACACAGGTGGCTCAGGTAGTGCAGCTAATCCAGGATGGCATATCAATGCAAGCTGTGGTCAAGAAAGTTTGCTGTGTCCTGTCAGCGTAGTGTCCAGAGCATGGAGCGCTACCAGGAGACAGGCCAGGACATCAGGAGATGTGGAGGAGGCCATAGGAGGGCAACAACCTGGACGCGCTACCTCGCCTTTGTGCAAGGAGGGACAGGAGACGCACTGTTAGAGCCCTGCAAAAATGATCATCCAGCGGCCACAATGTACATGTGGCTGCTCAAATGGTCAGAAACAGACTCCATGAGGGTGGTATGAGGGCCTGACACCCACAGGTGGGGTTGTGCTTACAGCCAAACACCGTGCGGGACGTTTGGCATTTGCCAGAGAACACCAAAGATTGGCAAATTTGCCACTGGCACCCTGTACTCTTCACAGATGAAAGCAGGTTCACACTGAGCACATGTGACAGAGACGTGACAGGGTTGGGATGCTGTGGGGAACGTTCTGCTGCCCGCAACATCCTCAAGCATGACCAGTTTGGCAGTGGGTCAGAAATGGTGTGGTGTGGCATTTCTTTTAGAGGGACCGCACAGCCCTCCATGTGCTCACCAGAGGTAGCCTGACTGCCATTAGGTACTGAGATGAGATCCTCAGACCCCTTGCGAGACCATATGCTGATGAGATTGGCCCTGGGGTCCTCCCAATGCACGACAATGCTAGACCTCATGGCTGGAGTGTGTCAGCAGTTCCTGCAAAATGAAGGCATTGATACTATGGACTGGCCTGCCCATTCTCCAGACCTGAGTCCAATTGAGCACATCTGGGACATCATGTCTCGCTCCATCCACCAACCCCACGTTGCACCACAGACTGTCCAGGAGTTGGGGGATGCTTTAGTCCAGGTTTGGTAGGAGATCCCTCAGGAGACCATCTGCCACCTTATCTTTCTGTTTTCACATTATTAAGTCTGGAATGAATTTAACTCAGTTTTCATGCTTAAATCCAAGAATTTTTTTTCAATCAACTGGGTATTTTTTTAAAAACTGCACTCCTGCTTGCCTTCCTTGACATTTACACGAGTACTTTGGTATTCATCATTAATTGGTTTTGGGAGGTGCATTGAGTCCCAAAAATGATGCATATTAAACAATTTCCCCCCCTAAAATATAATCTAGTTAGTCACAAGGCAGCAGACAAGGCAATTCTAGCTTGTGTGTTGAGTATAAACAAACAATATGTACCACGACAAAATTTTCATGTCAAAATGCCTTGAGTGCCAAATTTGATGATTTTCAAAGCAGTTGAGTACTAAGGTACCACTGTATTTTGTCCAAATATCAGCCTTTCCTACATGGAACAATATCAGATATTGAAAATCAGAGCTATTGCATCGACAAACATCATCATCCCTGTGCTTTTTTTCCCCAGAACAGCAAATTTCTGGATTACTCACAAGTTCTGCAATAGTGCTCCAAATGATTCTCCCCCCCTTTAATATTCTCTTTATCTGAGTTTATGACACCAGGACTTGCTGGCTTTTATATTTGATTTCATTCATGGGTGTTTTATTTCTTGACTGTAGCGTATATTTTTAATTACTATGCAATGTTTTACTTTTTCTATTTGTGCACCTCTTTGGAAAAGACTTTAAAGTCAGAATAAGTATATTTTCACACATTATGTAAAGACCTGGCTCTTTGGAAAAAGTCTCTAATTCTGGAAAATATGGAAGGAAAGAGGACAATTAACTCTAAGATGTATCGACTCAATCAAGTGATGACAGCACTGCTGAAATACCTAAAGACCAGGTATGAAATAGCAAACCATCAGAAAATATGTACGGTTGCTAGTAGTAAAAATAACTTGATGGCACATAATCTATCAAAATTATATCTCAAATTAGGTATGAGAAACCTTTTTCTCTATTCTATAGACATATAGAAAGGCAAAATATGGCAAAATAGACAGGCTTAAAGTGAAAATCCATTTTAATATTAGTGAAACTCAATTCCAATTTAAACTATGATATTAGCTGTACCCAAATCAGCAAACATGGAGAATCAATGTTGGCTGAAGAAAGGATCACATGAGTTCATTGGGAAAATTACAAGTGACCAAGAGTTGCTCATTTATCTTGAATGAACTAATGAAGAGTTATTACAGAGTTATTTTGTCTGTTAAAAGGAAAGCAATAATTAAGTCTATCCAACCCTGGAGGGAAAATAATTCATTACAAATCATTTCTATTCTACTTTAGTTCCTAGTTAACAAGCAATAAATAATTTATCTTTATTTAAGAGTAGGAGAAAGAAAGAACCTAGCACTGAAAGGAAGTTACAAAGAGTTTTGCTGAATTGTAAGCATATAATAGGATACTTTTCAAAGACAGGGATTTTCAGCTTTTTATGACTAGTGAAAAGGTGCCATGTTTTCCTCTTCTCAACTTGGCTCGTAAAAAACATTCCACAGGAATGGTATAGAACAATGCAGAAATTGCATAAAATCTGTACTAGAAACGAGAAAGCTGGCCTCTTTTAGAAAGGCTCACTGATGGCCTGTAGAAATCCAGAATAAAAAAATGGCAATCCTCACCTTCTTGTTTCGGATGGTGTATTCCATGCACTGATTGCTCTTGAATGCACAATATGTTGGATGTTGAATTCCTGTTGAGTCACAAATCTAAAAAGAATGAAATGAGACAGAAGTGGGAAACATGAGAGGAGCAACCAACCAAGTGCTAAAAAAAATGCTATTTCGTGAATGCTCACGTTTTCTGGAAAATCTCCTCCATGAAAGAAAGAATATTCTGATTGCAGCCAAAGAGCCACACGATAATCGTCACAGCCATGAGCAGCCAATCGACCACACCAGTACTCTGTCCGCATGCCACCATAAGTTTCAAATCCATAAAATTCTTGCAGGTTTGGGGAGCTCTAACAATAAGAATGGGAAAATAGAAGATTGACTACATTGAAATATAGCTATAGTAAAACAGGTAAGATTCTCCAATATCTTATCAATCTAACCTTTATTTACCTCGAGGCTCATAGCCCGATGCTGAGCCAGAATCCCAGGGTTAATGTAGTTTGTGAAGATGCCATCACTACAGTGGGTACGTTTCAGATTGGAGGCCCCTTGACACTGCTCTGTTTTTAGAGAGCAGAATGCACATTCAGGACATAGATCTGCATGATGTCGGCCAAGGTTATCACACACCTAGTGACCAGGGAACAAGATCAAAACAAAACTCAAATTCTGGCAATAATCTTTAGGCCTTACTTCCCTAAATATGTGGCATATATATGTGGCATATTGTTGGGGTGAATTAGTCAGGAATCTTTTCTCCAAATCCCCAAATATTTTATAAATGTTGTATAGTATAAATGTTGTGGCATAAGCATTTAGTTGGGAGCTGGAAATGTCTGCCAAGTACTGAATTCTACTGGAGGGAAGATATCTCAGGTAATCAGCAGCGAATCTTACCAAATCCTCAGAGCCAAAATTTTTTCTTTCTATTTCTTTCCAGGCCCTGCTAATAGCTGAGGATATGCAAATGTCCTGAAGAACTGCATAGCAGAGAATCACCAGAGCTTCATCCTTGTCGATAGCTAAAAGACTGGTATAGCAAGAGAAAAAGAAGCAAGATAATGGAGGAATAATAAGAAAGACGGTTTAATTTTATTGCTCTCTCCTTACCTGCCCATCAGGCAAATGTAATGTTAGTGTTTTAGAGAATAGTTCCTGTTTGATGTGTAGCTAGGAATATAACTCAGTTTTAAGACAAAAGTGCATTCACGAATGTAGCAGCACCTCCACCTCTCACCCATCACTAAATTGTTCTTATTTAAGAAAGCCTGTAGAGCTAACAAATCTAGGCTATACACATCCAAGACTACCCATAGATTACACCAAAGAATGCTGTAGCCTGTTTCTACAGTTGTTGAAATTCACCTTTTTTCTCACTAATCTACACTCAGTACCCCGTAATGACAAAGTGAAAACAGAATTTTAGAAATGTCTGTAAATGTATTAAAAAGAAAAAACTGAAATATTACATTGGCATAAGTATTCAGACTCTTCGCCACAACACCTGCAATTTAAGCCCCTGTCACACTGCACCAACGGATGGAAAGAGGATGTAAAACGGAGAAAA